>NW_020869186.1:766900-769400 GCF_003789085.1 Penaeus vannamei
ATCATTACTTTTTTATCATTATCTTTATTATCATTATTATCACTATTATTGTTATTATTGTTATTGGCATTATCTTCATCAGTATGATTGTTATTATAATTATCATTAATGTCATTATCGTTATCATCATTGTATCATTATTGGTTTTATTATCATTATTATCTGCATTAATATTATCATTAATATAATTATTTCTGTTGTTATTATGATTGATATTTTCATTATTTTCATTACTATTATTATCATTATAATATTATTACTATTATAATATTATTATAATAATCATTAATATATATTTAATATATTATTATTATTATCATTATTATTATTATTATTATTATAATATTATTACTATTATAATATTATTATAATGTTATTATAATATTATTATAATATTATTATAATATTATTATAATATTAATATTATAATATTATTACTATTATTATCATTATATTATTATTATTATCATTTTTCTTTTATTGTTATTGTTATCATTATCATTATCATTATCATTGTTATCATCATTATAATAATTATCATCATAATTATCTTTATGATCATTATCATTATTATCATTATTGATATGATTATTTCTGTTGTTATTATGATTGATATTTTAATTATTTTCATTACTATTATATCATTATATATTTATTATATTTATTAATATATTATAATATTATTATAATATATATATACTATTATTATATTATCATTATTATTATATTATCATTATAATTTATACTATTATAATATTATATATTATTATAATATTATATATAATATTAATATTATAATATTATTAATTATATTATCATTATATTATTATTATTATAATTTTTCTTTATTGTTATTTTATCATTATCATTATCATTATCATCATATAATAATATCATCATAATTATCTTTATGATCATTATCATTATTGCCATTGTTATAACTAATTTATTCGTTATAACTATTATCATCATCGTTGTATTTATCATTATTGTTTTCATTATCATTATCAACATCATCACCGCCATCGTTATCATCATATCATTATGAAGACCTTATCTTTGAATACCATTTTTGTGTTTAAATGTTGAAAGTATACTATATCTATATATAACTTAATTCCTTCGTTTTGTCTAATATTAAAACATCTCTTTGCGATCATGATCAAGGTTCATTAAAGAATAAAACGTGCAGAGGTGATTACATTTATTGATTAAAAGAAGAAATTTATCTTTAGTGCGTGAATTATTATAGAAAATTCTGGATCGACTGAGAGAAATAATTAAGGTCATTAGTGATCTCTGCCTCAAGAATATGTTAGGATATTCTTATATAGTGATTTATAAACAGTCTAGGAAAAAGTACTCTTGTTTGAGTAATGATATCAAAGTATAATCACTACCAACGGATTAGAAAAAAAGGAAGAAAAAAAAACAGAGAGAAAAGAAAAGAGAGCAAAAGAAAAGAAAACTATGACAGGAAAATTTCCGTCACTCGGAAAAAATTAAAAGAAATCAGTAATGATAATCGCAAATCTCTCCCACTTTTTTTCCGTGGGGGAAAAACACGAAAATAAAAATAGAGTAGAATAAGATAATAATAATAATAATCGAATCTATCTCACCTTTTGACATAGCTTAAAAAAGAAAAAGAAAGAAAGAAAAAACGAATCTCCCTCACCTTATCCCATGGCTTAAAAAATAATCAAATAACAAAATATAAGAAAATAATCATCGAAGTTTTCCCACTTTTTCCCAGAGCCTAGAATAATACAACAATTTTCAAAACCCGCATCTTTCCCGCCTTTTCCTCAACACCAGAGGAGCCGTTTACCCGAAGAGCATTATCCAGAAGAAGAGATTGAAGAGGAAAACCACCAGCGGGAACAAGAAGACCCTGACGACGTGCATCAGGGAGTGAGCCGTCAGCCTCATCCGCCATCGGCTTCTGGAACGCAAACCGGAATTAATAATCGTGTGTGGTTTTGCTTAAGTCGGGGTTGTGTATCGGTTTTGTTAGGTTGGTGCACTTTTTTTTCGTTTTCCGTTTTATTATTATTATTACTATTATTATTATCATTATCATTATTATCATATTTTTAGTTTGTGGGTAATTGTAGGATTTCTTCTGACTGTTATTCTCCATCCCCAACCACCCCCTCCTACCTCTCCCCCCTCCCTACCCCGTACCATTTAACACCTCTTCCTATCACTCAGCCCTTTCTCCTCCTCCTCCTCCTCCTCCTCCTCCTTCCCTCCTCTTCCTCGCCATCCCCCCCTTTTCTTCCTCTTCCTCGCCTCCCCCCTTCTCTTCCTCTTCTTCGCCTCCCCCTCTTTCTCTCTCTCCTCCTCATCTTCCTCGCCCTCCCCTTCCCTCTACTTTCTCCTCCTCCATCTCTACCTCCACATCCTCCTCCTCCTCCTCCCCTTCCTCCTCCTTCTCTACTCTACCTCCCTTCCACCTCCACCTCCTCCTTCCCCTCTCCTCCCCTCCGTGCCTCAA
>NW_020869186.1:779400-786900 GCF_003789085.1 Penaeus vannamei
GAGCAGCGGGTCCTGGAAGGTAACTCCCGGAGGAGGCCGGTGGCCGTGGTAACCCTCGGGGAACTCCACCAAGTTGCAATTTTCTTCGTCGCTGCTGTCGAGGCAGTCCTCCAGGAGGTTGCATCGCACGCTGCCGGGGACGCAGGAGCCGTCGGCGCAGGTGAACTCGTCGGTGGCGCAGGCGGACAGGCTGATCTCCACGACGTCATCCACGAAGTGCCTGCAGAAGGGGCTGAGGACCGTCCACTGGCGGCGCCCGAGAGGGTACTCTGTAGTGAGGGAGCGTCGCTTGGTCATGGCTGCCAGCGTTTTGTTAGCGAGGCCGTCGCGCAGGACCCAGTCCCCTTCCTTCGTCATGTACATGGAATGGCCGTAATATCCCCGAAAGAAGGGGCGGGCGTTGACGTAGCCGTCCAAGAGGAACCTCGTGTGGTGCTCCTTCTGCTGGCACAATCCTCGAATCTGCAAGAACTTGTCCTTGTTCTTCAGGCACGAAAAGCAGTACTCGTCTTTGCAGTCAACGTCGCCCCACTTGGAGAGGGACTTCTTGAGGACAATGCAGTCAGATTTGGGGCCGTCGTTAGGTTCCCCCGGAGCCCAGGCGGTATAACTCAGGGGCGCCCCGTCCTTGAACCTCCGCCAGTCGCCGTCGGACACTCTGTCTGTCGCTCCCAGTCGCAGGAGGCGGTAGCTCTTCCCACCGCACTGTTCGAGGAACTGCCTCGTCTCGTTGAACAGCTGCTCGTTGACCACATCGTCAGCAGGGGTAAAAACCTCGGAGTTGCTGACACTGCAGAACTTCTCGCTGGGGCCGATGTACCACTTCTCGGGCACGATCACGAATTCGTCGGACTTTTCGCAGAGGGAAGCGAGCGGCCGCCGTTCCTCCCCGACGTTCACGACCTCCACGTCATCGGTGTCGGAGGAGAGGACGTTGCCGAAGAGGTTCGTGGAGCACTTGGCGATCGACCTGATCTCTCTCTCGCTCAGAAGAGAGTCCCACACATTGATCTACGAGGCGATCAGTCAGCGGGAGAATGGTGATCAAAGTCATAAAAGTGGCAGACGTTGAAGTTTTAATTACTTATGATACTTTAGGCTCGGAATTGTTCATTAATTATTCATCACCATGTTATGCGACAGGAAGAATGGCGTTCCATTTTCCCTCTCTCTCTCCCTTCCTCTCTCTCTCTCTCTCTCTCTCTCTCTCTCTCTCTCTCTCTCTCTCTCTCTCTCTCTCTCTCTCTCTCTCTCCTCTCTCTCTCTCTCTCTCTCTCCTCTCTCCTTTCTCTCCTCGTCTCCTCCTCCTCCTTCTCTTTCTCCTTCTCCTACTCCTCATCGTCCTCCTACTACTACTACTAACACTACTCTTACTCGTCCTCTTCCTCTAGTTCTTACTCCATCTGATCTTCTTATGCCTTCTCTCTTCTTCCCTATTTTCTCTTTTTCTCCCTCCCTTCACTCTCTTCTCTCCTCATCATGATCTTCTTAAACCTCCTCTCTTCCTTTCTCTCTCTCATCTTCCCTATTTTCCCTCATCCTCTTCCTCATTCTCCTATTCCTCTCTCCCTTTCACGCTTCCTCAACCTTTCGTATTTTCGCACCTTTCTCTCTCTCTTCTTCCCTATTTTCTCCTTTTTTTCTCCTTTCACTCTCTCTTCCTCCGCTCTACCTCCCTCTCCCCTCTTCCTCCTATTCCTCTTCCTCTTCCTCTCTCTCCTATCTTCCTCCTCCTACTCCTCTTCCTCTTCCTCTCTCTCTTCCTCCTCCTCCCTCGTGCTCTCTCTCCTATCTTCCTCCTCCTACTCATACTCCTCTTCCTCTCTCTTCTTCCTCCTTCTATTCCTCTTCCTCTCTCCCTTTCACCTTCCCTCGACCCCTCGTCTGTTCGCCCTCACTGACCTGCGCCATAAAAGCACTCGTCGACTGCAGGCGATCGAGACCCCCCGCGAAACTGTCTTGTTCCTGGCCTATGTATATGGTTCCGTTCGTGTCCAGGGGGCGCTTCTCCCCCGTCATCTGTCCTTCTCCGGAGAGTTCCCCGTCGACGTAGAGTCTGAGAGGAGTCGATGGTATTTTTGGGTCTGTGTTTAGTCATTCCTCGTTTTTTTGTAATACCCTTGTTAGTCTTTGTTATTGTTTGTGCTCTATGTCATTGATGATAGTATTTTTTATTTCTTTATTTTTTTATTTTTTTTTAACCATTCCTCATTTTTTGTAATACCGTTGTTAGTCTTTATTATTTGTTTTATACTCTACATTACTGAGGAATATTCTTATATCAAAATCACCATTATCGTCAGTGTAATCAGGCTTATTAAAGAGATTAGTGGTAGGATTGCCAGTATTTTTACCTTAGTAATTAAATAAATCAAAACACCAACCTGTAATTTGGGAAGTTCAAGAGGTGGCAGTGGTGGTGCCAGGAGCCCAGAGTGTCATGGACCTTTAAATACATATTCGCAGACTCCACATCGTTGTAGTAGAAGTTCATGGTCTCTTCACGTTGGTCTGTTGGATGGAGGGTGGGGTGAGGGGGGTGAAAAGAGTGGGAGGGGATGGGGTGGGATGAAGGAGGGGTGGGGGTGGGAAGGAGGGTGGGAGGGTGTGGGGTGGGGGTGGAAGGTGCGTGGAGGGTGTGGGGTGGGGTGGAAAGGAGGTGGGAGGAGTGGGGTGGGGTGGAAGGATGGGAGGGTGTGGGGGGGGGGTGGAAGGTGGTGGGAGGGTGTGGGGTGGGGGTGGAAGGAGGTGGGAGGGGTGGGGTGGGGGTTGGAAGGAGGTGGGAGGGTGTGGGGTGGGGGTGGAAGGAGGTGGGAGGGAGGTGGGTGGGGTGGAAGGAGGTGGGAGGGAGTGGGGGTGGGGTGGAAGGAGGTGGGAGGGTGGGGTGGGGGTGGGGGGTGGAAAGGAGTGGGTGGGGTGGAAGGAGGTGGGAGGAGTGGGTGGGGTGGAGGAGGGGGAGGGAGTGGAAGGTGCGTGGGAGGGTGTGGGGTGGGGAGTGGGGGAGGGAGTGGGTGGGGGTTGGAAGGAGGAGGGGGAGTGGAGGTGGGGAGGGTGGGGTGGGGTGGGGAGGTGGAGGGAGTGGAAGGTGCGGGGGAGGGGTGGGGTGGGGGTGGAAGGAGGTGGGAGGAGGGGTGGTGGAGGAGGTGGGAGGGGGGTGGGGTGGAAGGAGGAGGGAGGGAGTGGAAGGTGCGTGGGAGGGAGTGGGGTGGGGGGGGTGGAGGGTGTGGGGTGGGGGTGGAAGGAGGTGGGAGGGTGTGGGTGGAAGGAGGTGGGAGGGAGTGGGGGGGTGGAAGGAGGTGGGAGGTGTGGGGTGGGGTGGGAAGGTGAGAGGGTGTGGGGTGGGGGTGGAAGGAGGTGGGAAGGAGTGGGTGGGGTGGGGGTGGGGTGGGGGTGGAAGGAGGTGGGGTGGGGTGGGGGGTGGAAGGAGGTGGGAGGTGTGGGGTGGGGAGGTGGGAGGTGTGGGGTGGAAGGAGGTGGGAGGGTGTGGGGTGGGGGTGGAAGCAGGTGGAAGAACGTGAGGTGGGGGGAAAGCAGGTGGGTCCAGGGTAAGGGTGAAAGGTGGGGGAGGGGGGAGGGAGATGGAAGGAGGTGGGAGGTTAGAATAAGGGCGTACAAACAGATAGAAAATGAGTATAGATAATTAGATGAATACAGATTTATATATAGCAGATTGATATATGTATACTCAGGTGTTGAGACAGACAGCCAAAGAAAGAGAATGAGAAAGAAAAAGAGATAAAATACACACGCACATGAAAAATATGACAATATAACAATGAATAAAGTTCAATTTATATTAACAAAAAAAAAAAAACTAACAAAAGAAAAACTCACATAAAAGAAGAGCGTTGTCCATGTGATCACCTGTGGCATATGACAGGAAGTAGACGCCATCTCGAAACTGCTGGATGTTGAAGCGATAGCACACAGTCAGACTCGAGATCGGGGGCCGTCCCTCCGTCAGGTTGTAGCGCAGGAAGGCGTCGCTCCGAGGGGCAGCCCAGATGTCTGTCTGAAGGCTGAACACTCGGGTTTGTTCTCCCGTGGCTAAACATCGGTGTAAGGGGAAAAGAGCTTGCTAATATTGCGTCGTTCTCTCTCTCACTCTCTCCTCTCTCACTCTCTCACTCACTCACTCACTCACTCACTCACTCTCTCTCTCTCTCTCTCTCTCTCTCTCTCTCTCTCTCTCTCTCTCCTCTCTCTCTCTCTCTCTCTCTCTCTCTCTCTCTCTCTCTCACTCACTCACTCTCCTCTCTCTCTCTCTCTCTCTCATCTCACTCTCTCTCTCTCTCTCTCCCTCTCTCTCTCTCCTCTCTCTCTCAACTCGTCTCTTCTCTCTCTTCTCTCTCTCTCTCTCACACACACACACACACACACACACACACCACACACACACACACACACACACACTCTCTCTCTCTCTCTCCTCTCTCTCTCTCTCTCTCTCTCTCTCTCTCACTCTCTCTCTCTCTCCTCTCTCCTCTCTCACTCTCTCTCTCTCACTCTCTCTCTCTCTCTCACTCTCTCACTCTCTCTCTTTCTCTCTCTCTCTCTCTCTCTAGCTGTATCATTTGCCATATTACTGACATCAGCCATGTGTTAATTAATACTAAATGAACAATATCATGTGATTATATACCGTGTGTCCCTAAGCACCTTTGCTTGCGTGTGCTAAGCGGTGGTTCTCAAGGGTATCGTTCCCCGGCAGTGTTGTGAGGCCACCAGTCACCCCGCCCATTCCTCTTTAATTATGTGAAGTTATAAAAAGAAAATTGTTGGCATGCTTATGATTTGATGTATCTTAAATATGAAATAATTATTTAAGGCATAAAGAATCTAGGCATGAAGGTAAGGTAAAAGGATTATTCCTTTTCTTACAAATTATGATTTTAAAACATGAACTATGATTAACTGTTCCTTTCTGATTAATGGTAAATAAACATTTCTGTGTCGTCAGTGTTACGCATGGTATAGTCTGTCAATGGATCTGCAGAATGGGGTGCGCATCGTATGTCGCAGATGGGTCTTTCAGCTTGTCGTTCCTGGCTTTGGTTCTCATAAAAGCTAAAGCCGGGGAACCAGCTTCGCCACTGGGAGTTGTAGGGAACGGGATAAGTACAGCTACACAGAAAACTATCGTTAGGAAGGGCGTCGAAACATTCAATAACGAACAAAACCTTATGTTACGGAAGGGTTGGTGTTTTGGATTTCGAATATGTCTCGTTCTGATTTATGCATCTGGAATTCATATAGATTCACTGCAAGAGGATGATTTTGTTCCCGGTAGGTATGGAAAATGCCTTGCAATATTCAGATAAGCCACATATACCCAAAAGTATTGGAAAATCAGGGATACCAACAGCTTCGTTGTGTTAACACCTTTATTTCAAAAAGTATCCTTGTTTGTGTCAAAATGTTTAGCCTGATTTTCTAACGATAATTTTCTCAGTAGCTGTACATGAAGTGAGAGAATGGCCCTTCCTTTTCCAGTTTGGCTCATAAATCAATCGTCCTTCATTGTGATAATAACAACCCAGAGTTTTATGCTCTCCAGGAAAGTAATTTCGAATATATTCCTTTCCCCATTAATCACCATACCATCAATAGTATGTTGTTTATCACTCAGATTTACTTATAATCATTATTATCTATCTATCTCTATTCGTTTATACCAAATCCTTATTTGTCAATTCATAATTCAAAGACCGATTGTTTTAGAACGTGCTTACCCCCCCCCCCCCCCCCCCCCCAAAAAAAAAAAAAAAAAAAACGCCCAAGGGAGTAATAAACCTCGTCTGAGACCCATTGGCTAAAGGAGAGTATTGGTTCATGTCTAGATGTTAACCCATATTTTTATTTTAGACTTTTCTTATCATTCTAACATGTACGCAGTAAGCTGAAGCCCCAAGCCTTATAAGAGAGAACGGGTATTAAGATGTAGGTGGTTCACCGAGACGCTGTCGACGTGCGTGAGGAAAAGACTGATTCTACTCATGTTTTGTACCAAAACACACCAGAACAATCAACTTGTTCGTTATCCTTATTCT
Organism: Penaeus vannamei; assembly: GCF_003789085.1. Classification (NCBI taxonomy): domain Eukaryota; kingdom Metazoa; phylum Arthropoda; class Malacostraca; order Decapoda; family Penaeidae; genus Penaeus; species Penaeus vannamei. The sequence continues at coordinate 785,451 of NW_020869186.1, forward strand.
ATAATGCAGTCCCCAAAATGAATGGTTACCTCGTAGTGGAATTATAGACTTCCTCGGCTCCCTGAACTGTGAAGAACAATTGCATGTTCTATAAACATATTCTACATTTTTAGGGCCGGAGGTAACAACGATTTTTTCTTTTCTGTGGAAAAATTGCTTACTGCTTCTGATTCATGGTTTTCTAGAATTACTGGCCTAAATTCCCTTTCTTTCTTTTTTTTTTGTAATTTGAATTATGTACGCTTATGTCACTGCAGCAATCAAATTTTGACGGACATCAGCCACATGCAAATTATGCGTCAGAGCTATGCTACCTTCAAAACTATAAAAAAATAACATTCAATTATTAAAGACAAGAGAGAAATCGTAAAGTAATCAGCTCCTTTTTAAAACTGTACAAATGATTTAACATTAGCTTAAATTCATTTAAACTAAGGGAATTTCTAAATCATATTATAATGCAGCAGTAAAATATTTTTTACGAGAAAAATATCATAAGGATGCATTGATAATGGCCTTTGATTCGGGATTCTTATTAGTGTGAAACTAAATTATCTATCAATAAAGTGATTAGAGTTATATTAATACAACTGATAATATTATATAATGTGTCTGACTATCTTTTTTTAATCATTATTTCATTTTACTACTATTCCTGCATGCAATGACGCTTCTATTATGAGACAAGCATATTCTTGTTATATTGTCATAAATCGTACTTAAGAAATAAGGTATTTTTTTCTTTTCGTCTTGGAAAGGATCCCAGTGCACCGCCCAGTAAATGTGCCCGCCCATAATTCTTGTGTGGATCACGCCCTTCATGAATATATCATACACAATTTATCAATATATCGAGTGAACGATTTCTACCTCTTATTTTGAGATTATTGTCAGCAAAATAGACACACACATAAATTCACACTCATCTCTGTCTCTGTCTCTCTCTCTCTCTCTCTCTCTCTCTCTCTCTCTCTCTCTCTCTCTCTCTCTCTCTCTCTCTCTCTCTCTCTCTCTCTCTCTCTCTCTCTCCCTCTCCCTCTCCCTCTCCCTCTCCCTCCCCTCTCTCCCTCTCCCTCTCCTCTCCCTCTCCCTCTCCCTCTCCCTCTCCCTCTCTCCCTCTCTCTCTCTCTCTCTCTCATACATATTCCAATAGGTCATGTGTTGATAACATATTTTCTGTCACAGCGGTGAAGTCCGCAGGTTGCGCTTGAAGCCAGGAAAGCCAAGAGTTGATGGACAGATGAAAAAATAATAAACACGCGCACACACATTTCTCCCCAAACATATTTACACTGTCCGTGAAATATAAGCGTCTTCGGCAAAAAAAAGGAAAGATAAACAGAAAGCTGATGATCTTAATAATAAGGTGACAATGATACTTGACTTTCCTTTTCTTGCTGAAATAGCTTTATTGACCGGGTTAAGCACATTGTTACCAAGGCGTGAATGG
>NW_020869186.1:791900-794400 GCF_003789085.1 Penaeus vannamei
ATATATATAAATACAATAAGAATTTTAAAAAATACATATGTAGCTTTGAATAACAACACTTGTGAGAGTCAACGATTCTATGGATGTCATTGCTGTGATTTGCCTCTTATTACTAGATAGATTTTGTTTTAGTGGGTTGTACAGGGACAGGCAGTGTGCTGAGAAGGAACTTAGGGGTTGTACAGGGATAGTGTGAATACTGAAGGAAAAGGGGTTGTAATAAGGAACAGAATACTGAAGGACTTAGGGGTTGTACAGGATAAGTGCTGAATACTGAGGAACTAAGGGGGGTTGTACAGGGATAAGGGAACAGAACTGAATACTGAAGGGTTGCTTAAATACTGGGAACTCAGGATAAGGGAACTGAATCTGAAGGGGGGTTGTACCAGGGAGAAGGCGGGATTGTGAACTGAAGGGATTGAATACTGAAGGAGGGGTTGTACAGGGGAACAGTGTGCTGAATACTTAAACTTAAGGGGACAGGGATAAGGGAACAGTGCTGACTGAAGGAACTTAAGGGGTGTACAGGGATAAGGGAACAGTGTGCTGAATACTGAAGGAACTTAAGGGGTTGTACAGGGATAAGGGAACAGGTGCTGAATCTGAAGGAACTACAGGGATAAGGGAACAAAGTTAAGGGGTTGTACAGGGATAAGGGAACAGTGGCTGAATACTGAAGGAACTTGAGGGGTGTACAGGGATAAGGGAACTGAATACTGAAGGAACTTAAGGGTTGTACAGGGAAAGGGAATAATACTGAAGGAACTTAAGGGGTTGTACAGGTACAGATGAATATGAAGGAACTTAGGGGTTGTACAGGGATAAGGGAACAGGCACTGAATACTGAAGGAACTGGGGTTGTACAGGGATAAGGGAACAGCTGAATACTGGGGGTTGTACAGGGATACAGGGAAGGAACTTAAGGACAACGTGTGCTGAATACTGAAGGAACTGGGTTGTACAGGAAGGGAACAGTGTGCTGAATACTGAAGGGGGTTGTACAGGGAAGGCTGAATACTGAAGGGGGTACAGGATAAGGCAGTGTGCTGAATACTGAAGGAACTTAAGGGGGTAAGCAGGATAAAAGAGAACAGCTGGAAGAACTTAAGGTTGTACAGGGATAGGGAACAGTGTGCTGAATACTGAAGGAACTTACTAAGGGAACAGGCACTGAATACTGAAGGAACTTAAGGGGTACAGTAAGGACAGTGTGCTGAAACTGAGGAATTAACAGATAAGGAACAGTGCACTGAATACTGAAGAACTTAAGGGGTTGTACATACTCTCTGAAGAAGACACTTAAGGGTTGTGCAGAGGGATAGGGAACTGAAACTGAAGGAACTTAAGCCAGTGAATACTGAAGGAACTTAAGGGTTGTACAGGATAAGGAACTGAATACTGAAGGAAACTTAGTTGGGATAAGGGAACAGTGTGCTGAATATTGAAGGGAACAGTGTTAAAGGGAAGAACTGAAGAGGTTAAGGTTGTACAGGGATAAGGAGGGAATACGAAGGAACTTAAGAACAAGTTGCTGAATACTGTGCACTAAGGAAACTTAAGGGGTTGTACAGGGATAAGGGCACAGTGTGATACTGAAGGAACAGGGTTGTACAGGATAGCAGTGTGCTGAATACTGAAGGAACTTACTTGTACAGGGATAAGGGAACATGTGCTGAATACTGAAGGAACTTGAGGGTTGTACAGGATAGGGAACACTGCTGAAGTTAAGGCGTTGTACAGATAGAACAGCGCACGAATACTGAAGGAACTTAAGGGTTGTTGTAATACTGAGGGACAAGGAACAGTGTGGTAAAGAACTTAGTTGTACAGGGATGGGAACAGTGTGCTGAACTGAAGAAACTTAAGGTTGTACAGGGATAAGGAACAGTGTGCCTGAAGAAGGGAACTTGACAAGGGTTGTACAGGGATAAGGGAACAGCGCACTGAATACTGAAGGGAAACAGGGGATAAGGGAACAGTGTGCTGAATACTGTGCTTAACTGAAGGAATTAAGTTGTACGGGATAGGGAACAGCGCATGAATACTGAAGGAACTTAAGGGGTTGTACAGGATAAGCTGAATACTGTGAAGAATTAGGGTTTTGTACAGGGATAAGGGAACAGTGTGCTGAATACTGAAGGAACTTAAGGGGTTGTACAGTAAGGAACAGTGTGCTGAAACTGAAGGAACTTAAGGGGTTGTACAGGGATAAGGAACAGTGTACTGAATACTGAAGGAACTTAAGGGGTTGTACAGGGATAAGGGAACAGCGCACTGAATACTGAAGGAACTTAAGGGTTGTACAGGGATAAGAAATCAGGCAATTTAACATTGATATTCAGGAGCCATAGAATTAACACTGATGAGTATAATGAAAACAAGCGATAATGAGAATGATGATAATGGTGATAATAGTAAGGTCAATAATGATAATGATAATATTAATAGCAAGAAGAGTATTGATAATATTAATAATTATAATAGTATTAATGATAATATA
>NW_020869186.1:799400-801900 GCF_003789085.1 Penaeus vannamei
TTTGTTCTTTCACCTACGTAAAGTTTGGGGCAATCCTGACAAGGAATAGTGTAAATACCTGGAGGTGTCAAGATCACTTCCAGCCGCACTGCGCATTTCCCATCAAGGGACAGGTTGTAAGGCATCAACGATAAATGACAGGCGCTGTCCTGTTGCGTGTCAGGGAAATGAGGATAAAATATCTATTTCGCTGATGAATGTGTCTGATTTGAGGAAAATTCAGTTAAATCAAAATTGATGCTAAATGTTAATGTTATATAAACCCGATCAATGAATTCACGATCACAAACCCATAACCCCCCATATGTATAATATATATATATATATATATATATATATATATATATATATATATATATATATACATATATATATATATATATATATATAGGGAGATATATATATATATATATAATATATATATATATATATATATATATATAGTATAATATAATATATATATATATATATATATATATATATACTATATATATAATATATGATATATAATTATGTATGTATGTGTGTGTGTGTGTGTGGTGTGTGTGTGTATGTGTGGTGTGTGTGTGTGTATAATATATANATTTATGAAATATATATAACTATTTATATATAGAAATAGTATACTATAATATTATATTATGTAATTATTTATTATATATATGAATATTATATCAATATTGACCATATATTATTATAAGGTATAGATAATTACTATTATATATGGTGTGTGTGGTGTGGTGTGTGTAGTTGATGTTAGTTGATGAGGTGTTGGTGTGTTGTGATGTATGTGTGTGTGTGTGTATGTATGTTATGTATGTTAATTATAATTAATATAATTACACACGTATATTATAATATACACATACAAACACACTCCAACAGATATATGCTATATATCTATATATATATTACATATAATACATTATATAAATATGCATATATAATATATTATATAAATATTATATATATATATAATGTATTAATATATATATAATATATATATATATTATATATTATATATATATTAATTAATATATATGTATGTATATTATAGTATATGGTATTATATTATATATATATGCATATATAAATATTGTAAACTGTATTTACATTTGTATATTAGTATACATTCAATATAAGTATGATATAAATATAATATAATTTTTGTGCTATAATATATATATATATATGTGTGTGTTTGTAAAATATATGGTAATCATAATATCTTTTATCTTTCATCTCTGTCTCTTTATCTGTCCCTTGTCTGTCAGACAAACACACGCTTACATTATATATAAACAACATTACATACAATATTGCACCTCTGATTTTAATGTGTTATTATTTCTTGTGTAATTTAGCCATAGTGTATAAGAAAGAAATATGCCATAAAATATTTTGGTTTTGTAAAAATATATGCGCATGGTAGTTATATAATACGCAAATACCTATTAATTCAAAACATATTGAATTAGATATGGAGTGATGGGTGATGCATGCTAATGAATGAATATAGATGGGTGAAGCGCTGGAGCTTAGCTGGAGAGAGGTGGAGTGTATTCAAATCACACACCATTAACGCATTTGTGGTACGCTCGACACGACTATATTCTCGATGATATCCTTAACTTATTTTATTTGTGTTTCCTTTCATATAGGTGTATGTGTAGCTCACTGATAACGCCCTTAACTTTATAACTTGATAACGCTCTCTGTTATTTAATGCTCGTGGTCAGTCTAGTCTCTTTTTACTATTTCATCATACTCCTCTCTTATCTCTCATCTACCAGCTTCCTCCTCCTTTGATCGAATAACTTTGAGATCACTTTGACCCTTATAGTTATATTATACTCATTAAATTTATATGAAACGTAAGAATTCTTAATATATCATTTATTCTCACAATAAGGCGTCCTAATAATATATTAAGCATGTGCGATTCTTTATATTACTTATTCACTATACATCTAGTAATGTGATAAACATAGCTCTTGCAAACGACATAAAATATATATTCTATAAACTCAATTTTTGAATACGTTGGTAAATTTATCGATTATATAGTATATATATACATACATATATGGATGTAGTAGGATATATGTTGATGGCCCGTCAGTTTTCTTACTATATGGGATAACTTGGGAAAAAATAGGCTTCGGGGTCATGATTGCCTATCAACTATTGGACTATTCATTTAGTATAATCTAGTGTAGTAATACAGTGAATTATACTATACATGCATCTCCGTATTTCTGACGGATCGTGAGGTGAATCGCGCTGCTAGTGGAGAGTACGTATAACGTGCCACACTTATGTTCAACTCACATTAATATAAGAGAGGTTTTCTTTTCGGAGTGCTATGTGGAAGAATCATATGATGACTAATAATCTAGACTCATTTCTAATAGACACATATATATATACGATTGTCGTGTCCTGCCATAGAACTCTGGTTAGTAGTGCTTCTTACTTTATTTCTTATTATTAAATGACA
>NW_020869186.1:834400-841900 GCF_003789085.1 Penaeus vannamei
TGACTGCGGGAACGCTTAATTTATTAATCTATGGAATTATTGGTCGATCCCAGACAACTCATGAGTTTTCTCTTCATAAATGATTAAAAGCTTTACCCTAGTGCCTGGCAACGCGAATTTGGCACGTTGTTTGGGCGCGCAGTCTCGTTGCGCCTGCTTGCTTGCAACGCGACGGCAAACACACTGATTGCATAATTTCCTGCCCGGGTAAGTAACCTCCCGCAAATCCATTATCTCGAAAGCGGGTGTTCGGCGATGGGCAGAATGTCAGATGTGAGCTTCCTGGCTACAACGTCATTTCCTTTAATGCGAGTGGCTGTCTTGCCGCCTCGTCCCCTCGCGCCCTCGGGTGAACGCGCCTTTTCTTATTTATTTTGTCTCTGCTCTTTTTTGTCTCACGTTGTCTTTCTCCTCCTCGCCCTCCCCTTTTTGTCTCTGTCTCTCCCCTTCTCTCTGTTCCGTTCTCTCTCACTGTCCTTTCCTCTGCTCCCTTCCCCTCAAGTCTCTTCCCTTATCTCTCTCCCTTTCTCCTCTCCTCCTGCTCCCTTCCCCTCCTTTGCTCTCCTACCCTCCATTACTCCCTCTCCCTCCTCTCTCTCTTCACCCCTGTCCCATTCTCCTATTTTCTCTCTGCCTTCCTATCTGTCTCCAGTGTTACGAATCACAGAGCAGACGAAGAGTGAAAAGTAGATTTTTTTTGTTCTTTTTCGGAGGGGATTAACGGACCACCAAGCCATATACAGGTCGCATTTGGGACAAGGTTATGCTAGGGTGAAACTGGGGAAAAAGATCAGAGTCGCTTTACATTAAGAAAAAAGAGATCCTTTACAGCTCTGTTCACGCTAACTAGTGTCTGAGAGATATGAGCGTTTATGTGCGTATAGTGCATCCATTAAGCGCAATGGCTTAAAGTATATTCCTCGATCTCTTTTCGTTAATAATTACCATACTTAGTACCATTTATTATGTTAACAATTGCTGAGTACTATAAATGCTTTGTATTTTTAAGGACCATATGCTGACAAAGAAATTAAATTCTGGGCACACAAAAACACATTATGCAATGTTTGACTATGTCCGTATTTAGTCAATTAAGAAAAGTAGTAATTTGAAATATATAATATATAAATTGAACCCGAAACATATGCCAAACCAAATTGATTAAGACAGCACGTGAATATATGGTATTACAAAAATTGGTAGTAGCTTGTTATGTGTTAATTATTGATATTTATAACATATGGATATATATATAGACAAGCTTCCTTTCCTTGTCGTAAGTGCACAACCGCAGCATAGCAGATTCAAGGGACGAACCAGGCAAACATAACCACACTTCACTCCCCATACACCACACACACAAGTATTTAGATTAAAGTTGTGTAATAACAAGATCTGCTGGTGTACAAAGATTTTGAAAATTGTTAGTTCTGGATGTTTCTATCGTATCAGTACAGTAATTAAATTAAAAGTCACATTTCGTATGGACAAATAATAACATATAATTGAAAAATGTAAATAGTATAGTTACACTCAGTAATTTCGCACTATATATATACGTTATATTATGCCATTATATATTACATATATTGTGTATAATGATTATATAACTCAGTTAGGTTTTGCTTCTTTTAGCCATCTTTGCTCAGTTGCTATTATTAACCAAAGATTAAAATAATAATGAGATATAGAGACAATACGAATTTTAGATTACTTTTAATTACCCCTGACACAAGCTAGGAGCAGATTTTGTCGTTAATCTGGCAGAGCCCGACAGAGCCAACTATTCACCTTCCTAACATGCCTAAACTCCTGTAGGTTATATGCAAGTTATCACACCCTATTATATGGATGGCGTGAATTTATGTCTACTGTGCATTATATAATGTTATTATCTCAATAGAATCTGGACACGGTCTGTTTAGGCAGGTTGTATAAATGGATTAGTTCTTTTGAATGTATACACTGAATTTCACTTTTAATGTTCCAGATAAGAAACATAATATATTACACTTATTTATATACAGTTGTCAGTCTATTACTTATTAGCATAGTGTACTTTGGCTGCACCATCCATATAATCTAGGATTTAAAGAAACTAAAGCAAATTATGGAATGAATGTTTGATGCTGTTATTGAAGTGTATGTATAAAGCTACTAGGGCTATTATATATTACAGCAGGTTAAATATAATTAAGGGATTACAGCTTAGTGGGTTTTATTTGGGTCTATAAAGACTAGTTATAAATAGAGTTGCGATAAAAACGGTAATCATAAATTGTAATTAGATATATTACAATGAATACAATAGATGTTATATATATAAAGTATACACACACACACACACACACCACCACACACCACACACACACACCACAGCCACACACACACCACACACACACACACACCACACCAACACAATCTATAGAATTGTGTATTCATACATATTACATATATCATAATGAATTTTAGATAGCAACATAATGATAAAATTACATTTACATAAATAAAATACTCTACCGTAGCGTGCAGATTTTATGCTCCAGAAACATTATAAATTCCTAGCTAATTCACTATATATAATTACTGTATATGATTACATTACATATACTTATAATAACATAAATATTGTATATATAATTTATATTTATGATCTTACCCTCCTTATTATATTAAAATTTAGCACAATATTTAAGTTTTACCCTAATCTTTACTTTATAGTAATCACGAGCTTTATACGATTAAATCTCGTTTTCTTTATTATGCTTTCACTGTGATTACACTAGATGGTATAGACAAAGCTAAATATACTGTCATCCTTGAAGTGAACATACATATCTGATCGTGCTTATTAGCTTCATTGATATATGTCCGTACAAACGACTTGAGTTGATTGGGTATAAATTGAATATATGGTATAAATATAATAAATAATATAACATTACACTGACTATATGTTTTTATTATTATGGCATCCATGTAATGGGAATGATCGGAAGATATAATTATATGTTGATTAAATATATAGTGGTAGACAAAAATCGTAGATAAAGACTCAACATTACATTTCATGAGGCAGACTTAATTAAGAAAGTCAGCATAATATCAGATAGTATATGCAATAGCATGATCCTTGGTGAGGTATATGTATATATGATGAGGAACCACAAGACGCTGATAGGAAAACTAACCACGACAATATATATAGTATATATGCATATGTATATATGTAATATATCCATATACGGCCATATATGCATATATGCATAATATAGTATGTCATATATGCATATATATATGCATAGTATGCATATATATATATGCATATATGCATATATGGACTATATATATGCATAATGGTATAATATGCCATATATGCATTAAATATGCAGTTATATGCTATATTCAGTTATATATATATGCATATATATATGTATATATGCATTATATAGTTAGAGAATATGCCATAATATAATGTTATAATTGCAATATATGATATATGTTATACCATGAGAATTCTATGCAAATGTATATATGAGCAGATATATCAGCGTATATAATGATATATATGTATATATGCATATATATCTGTATTATATGATACTATATATGTATATGTGCAATAGTTATTAATGTTTAAATGTGCCAGTAGGATAAATTGGTGATCTTAATGTGGCATTATTGTACTATGTCATAGACGATATGTATATGGCCACTATAGTGATATGTGCCCCGATATATATGGTATATGTGACCATATCTGACTTATGTGCAGAGTATGCGTCCCTATATATGTGATTGCCAGCAGAAGGCATTGGCATAGTATAACATGTGCGATTGGGAAAGTGAAAAGCATATCATAAAGCTAGACTAATGAAGACCAAGGTATATGTAAATAATCATATGACAGTAGGTATATATGTTGGATATTATGGACGGCCGTTTTATAGATGAGTAATATGTATTAGACCATGAATATATGTGTATATAATGCATATTTTATGTGTGTTATGCAGATGCTTTGTTGGCACTACTTTAACGTCGCTATTTTCTGAGCTTGCTTATTATATGCATGAAATAAGATGTAGAAGTATTATATGCCAATTTTGATTATATGTGTTATATGAGCTGATTTAGAGAGTGATCGCACAACTGATAGTGGACTCTAGTATTTGATATGGGGCTGATGCAGGTATGTGTATATTAGTGCATAGGATGATGATGGAGTTGCAATCGATCTGATGCGATCGGTGGGTAGATGAGGTATGGCCTTCACCTAGTATATGAGTGGTATGAGTCTGTAGTGCTAAGGAAAAATGAGTGATATATTGGATACACCTAAATATTATGGAATTGAGTAATATGCATATATTCTAGTAAGCACATTTGCATCTTTAGTCTATTTTGCATATAATGATAATAAGAAACAAAATAATAATAATAATCAGTATAGGCTTATTATATGATATATAAATAGAGGGAATTGAGTGACATAAAGGCTTTAATAAAGCAACCCATGATAATGCATAAGTATTTTATTATGATGAGTATAGATATGTGCATGAAAAGTTCTCATAATAAAACATGTAAGTTTCTTATTGGTCTATATTAATAGAAATGTATGATATATAATAGCAAGACTTTAGAGAATGCCAGATAATAAGTGGCTCTCGTTATATATGTTATATGAAGACAATCTAGCATAATAAATAGACTATAGGGAACATGAATATAAGCATAATATGATAGTATATGTCGTGAAAATATTAGATAGATGGTGTATATTGTACTCATGCAAGTGAAATATAAAAGTATATGTGGTATTATTAATGCAATCAAGCTATATATGTATGTTGTGTGTGTGTTTGTGTGTGTGTGTGTGTGTGTGTGATTGTGAGCTGTAGAACTGAGTTGCGAGTATGGTGTTGATGTGTATGTGTAAATGTGAGTCATGGCGAGCTGTCACTCGTTGTGTAGTGTTATCTACGCGGGTAAACGTGAAGTCCACCAGTGCTCTATTCTTTGAAGGAGAGATAGCGCCCATCCATTATGCCATAACACATAGGACTCCTCATCTACATAGGACTCTTAGTTCTTACAGCTGTGTCATAGTGACATTAGGCAATGTAATACGTCGAGTTCCGGCTCGCGCTTTTACCTGAGAAATTCCAGGTTTCTCGCTCGCACACGAAGTATTTCACACTCTTCGCATCTATAATATATGAATACCTCAAGCGACTTTTTTGCTCTGAGTGGCGTTACTAGCAGATAACGTAGAGCCCTTGGAGGTTTACCTTATTTCATAAAAGTCCATGAAGTTATTGGCCTGATGAGATTTCTCGGAAGTCTTCAGGAGAAGGTGAAGGACTCCGGTGAGGGAACACCCCTGATCCATGATTAGTTTAGTCTTTGGGCCATTATGTATGATTGATGATGAGTTATGATGGACGTAAGATGTATAGTGACAGGCAATTGTTCGAAAATCGAAAATTATGCAAGGGCAGAGAATCTTTTATCATAGTGTGGTCTGATAAGGAAATATGACTACCATGCTAGAACTAAGTAGAGTAAGCGATTCACAGGATAGAGATTCAACATGCATGGGTACTGTACTTATTCCTCCGGCTTATTTTGAGTTGATTAAAGTCCTAGTTATCTCAGAGTTGAAGCTAGCTCGGCAAGCAAGAAAACATTGTGTTCCATGCCATTTGGAATTGTTTCTTCTTTGTCCAGTGTTCTAATATATTTTTGTTTATTTCTTATTTTCTTTCCTTTGCCCCAACGGTGTTATTTAATCTATATAAAAAAGCTTTACATTTCCAGCACAAACTCAGTAACTGAACACTTAGATTTCAGAAAATGAAAATTTAGAATATAATGAATACATATAATAAATGAGTATACCCCAGTGGACCAATTGACAAGTAAAGGAAAATTCCAGTCTATGCGTTCGATTATTGCTAACATATCAGGATAATAATATTTTTTTTGTTAAAAACAGGCAAAGAGAATAAAAACATTCTTATTGCAGTGATAGAATGAATGGGAGCAAAGAGGTTCCTGCTGTCTCAATTTATTTCGCAAGACCGTGAAGCTCGCGATGACGCCTTCAATATTGTGCTTGACCATTTGGCCTGTATTCGGGCAAACTAGACCCCTCGATCGATATGTGACAATTACATCCAAAATCCTCACAGAAACATTTGAATTGGCGGCACGCTTGTCGTGATCTAATGCAAACTTAACGAAAGTAATGTGTCCAGTCTCGTGCTAAGATGAGAATATTTGGAGCTACCAATGCATGACCTTGTCATGAGATACAGTGCAAATTGATGGTATGGTTCTTTAAGATAGAGATCAGAAGCGTTAAATTAATTTCTACTCAGACGAAGAGAAACTTAGATTAGTTGATAGAGCTCGAAGATTACAATAATCCGAAATGGACTATCTCATTATTCTGAGTCTCTCTCCGTGAAGTCGCACAATCTTGAACATCAAAGCTGCCAGACTCAGAAATATTCGAAGGTAATGTATTTGGACTGCTCCACACCACGCGGCGCAGAGCGCTACACTCTCCTCGAAATTTTGCAGCAAAATACCTGCACGAGGGAACAGTACATACCAAATGCTCGCTGTCAATCCAAGGGAACATCACTTAACCTCAAGGCAAGTTTCCATGGAGACAGACTAAGCAAGACTACAAAGCATAGAACGCTGATCGAAGCCTGCGTCGAAGCAAGACAAGGGAGTCGACGACCAGGGCACCCTGCGAGTGAGATAGAGAGAAGGACGCAAATAAGTCCACAGACAGCCGAGTATTCTCACTAAAGGTGGATCTGCAGCGATCTCCTCACGTTTAACTATCGCGAGCGTGGACACTACGGGTCTAGGTCCGAAGAGTTCTCTCCTCTCTAATGTGTACACCCGCGACTCACGTACGGAGCGAAGACGAGTTAGAGGTATCCGGCCCATGCTACTTACACTCTTCCACGAGGCAGGATCAGTTGAATCTTTACTCCTAGCTCAGAGCCTGCAAGGGCCGAACTCGGCTCCTCTCGATCGCGCAGCGCAAGCGACTGATGCAGCAGCAGCGGGACCTGCGAGAGAAGAAGCGAAAGTCCACAGACCAGATCCACGAGGTCGGCATCAGTAGCTCCGGCCCGCGGCAGTCCCCCAGTTGCGTCCCGGCACTCACGCGGAGAGGTTCTCCCTGCCTCACTCGGAATTCCAGTTCACTCAGCGACTCCTGGCCCGTGTCGAGGGATCGTTCACCCTTCTCTTGCCTCAGCGAACAGGATACTCAACGTGAGGCGTTCTTGCAGAAGGACTCCCCGCCCCCGCCGCAGCAGCAGCAGCAGCACGGAGGGGTGGGGGGCGAGGCCGGCATGGTCACAGCCAGCCTTGAATCCCTAGCACGACTCTTCTCCTGTGTTGCTGTCACCCGACCACGCCCGTACCACCGCTACGCCCAAAACCACGCCATGCACGGGTGAGTGTTCT
>NW_020869186.1:876900-879400 GCF_003789085.1 Penaeus vannamei
GATAAGGTTGAGTAAAAAGTTTTTCTCGGTTAAAAAACACATTGATTACAATTTTATACTCATCTGGTGCTGAATGTGAGGTATATGTATATGTGCTCTTCATCAAGGTATATAAATATATGAAGGTTATTACTTTATATAGTATTCTGCCATTATAGATAAAGCAGAATGGGGTTGCGTATTGTATACTTTCGCTTTGTTTTATAGCCTCAGATCCTGAAAAATTGCTTTCTTTTCATTTTTCTGGCATTTTATCCCGTTTTTCTTGTTAGCTATGAAACCCTTTTTTTTTTTTTTTTTTTTACCTTTTGAATTTGTGAATTGAAGATTAGAGCGTTTTTTATTTCATTTTTTTCCCTGTCTGTGCATACATCTTCATTTCATTTTGCTCTAAAAGCATTGTGTTGTCACTTTTATCCTCATTCTTCACATTTTGACATTACCCTCTTACATACAGTTACATATGCCTCCGTTCGCCTACACATTGACCCAACTTGATGAAACCTAGCGCCCTCAATGCTTTCGTTTCAATGCAAGGATTTCCTTAGGTGGACCCTCTCCCTTCTCAGCTATCAGGTGTCAGGCTGACCTCGGCCGGGTTTTCTTCTTCCGCCCACTCCCCGGCTGACAGACACGCAAGCACCCTCAGACGAAGACGTACGAATGCTCTTCAACCAGCCCCGCAGAAATGCACGTCAGATGAGTAAACACACGTTGATACTCATGCGTAGAAAATGTGTGTGCTTGGGCCTCAGTTTAGACCGTACTACAGTCAGCTATGAAAAGTAAACACAAAAGAAATAAACACATACGCAGTCTCTTAAACACCGGTACAAAATAAACAGTCCCTTCTCCATCTTTGTCTGTGTCGCTCTCTATCTCCATCTCTCTCTTGCTCTCGTTCACTCCGTATGTCACTTTCCTTCTATATTTTTCTCTCTTGCACTCTCTCTATCAGCTCCAACCTTTCCTTCCCTCTTCCCCCGTTCACTCCCCATCTCTCGTCCTTTCCCTCTCTCTTCTTATCCTTATCCCCCTCCTTCAGAGATTAAGCGAGCGATCAACGTCACGAGACTTATAGATAAGTATTACCGCGTATCATCCCTCCACCCAGCAGTGAATCCTAATTATACGACCAAGAAGACCCATGGTTTCTAACACAGCCTTTATAACCGGGGCCATAACGAAGCCGTAACGCTACAGAGAGGTCGTAATACCCCATGTAGCATACTAAAGGGAGCCTGAACATGGGAGTGGTGTAGTCTAAACACGAGTGCGGAAAACGGGACCACGCAATTCTAGATCGAGCTGGATAAGCGGTTAAGGCACGATTTTGGAGATTGTGCAGGGAAAAAAGTGGGAAAAATATAACAATATGGGAAGGCTTTAGTAACAAATGATAATAGGCAGTTCTACGGTCACTCGTGTTTGAAACTGTTGTAAAATGATTCATTCCTCCACTATTCCGTGGCGTTCTACGTACTGCTGTAGAAGTCATTTATGTATATATATATTTTTTTTTTCAGGTAAACTATTTCTTGAATCAAACACGGTTCTTTTCTTCTTGCGTTTTCTTTTCTCGGCCCTCTTCATGTAAATTTCTAATTTTCTTGCCTTCTTCCACACGCCACTGAGGTTGATGTGGGATAATTATCAATTTGTTGAATCGTTGTCATTTACTCAATGTCGAGATGCATGCTGTCCTGTGGTGCAACAAACATTCGCGCGTACTATTTTTTGTTTCGTTTTAGGAACAAAATGCATATCTATTGTTATCCAATAACAATCTTACTCCTGAAATTATCTTTTGATATTATATTTTCTATGATTTTTTCACGTTCTTAGATACCGATTATGTGTCTGTTAGTGAGTAACATATTTAATTGGTTATCAGAGGATTCTTGAATTTCCCATCATCGAGTGTTTTCCCCTAATATCCTGTCCGTCTAAACTCAGTTAAAGTTTGTTTATTTCTATTGCGTCTGGGGAGTAAGCGACTTACCAAGCAAACAATGATCTCCACATGAATATCAATACGAAAATCATAAATCGGAAATTTGAAAGTATTTAGGAAATGAAGATCGAATATCTGTTTGTGTGGCCTTGAATTAGATATTTTTTTTCTCAAGCTTATAAGATCTGATTTAAATGTTTCTTCTTTTTTACAGGTAAGGAATGAGCTGCAGTAGGTGCGCTGTCTCAGGTAAATCACTATGAATAAGTTGAAATAATACTTTAGATGGAATTTTATAATTTCACACACACACACACACACACACACACACACACACACACACACACACACACACACACACACACACACACACACACACACACACACACACACACACACACACACACACACACACACACACACACACACTACCCATCACACACACACACACACACACACACACACACACACACACACACACACACACACACACACACACATATATATAGTATAAAAATCCACAATACATGTTGTATTCAATTTTTA
>NW_020869186.1:889400-891900 GCF_003789085.1 Penaeus vannamei
GTTGCCTCGATAAAAAACATTCTGAAAGCTGGTTCACTGTACCCCACTGCACAACCTTCGAAGGAATATTCCCTGCGCACTGCGAACACCCGTCGACGTCGATCCTTTCTGGTGCGCACGTCTCCTCCAGGTACTTCGCTCCCACTGAACGAAAAGTGAGTGGCTGGATATAACTCGGGAGTTCGAGGCCATCAGTCACTAATCAGAAATATGATGAACAAAGGGGAACGAGGGAAATTTGATTAAATGTAGGAGGAAGTGGAGGGGGAGTTTGCAAGGAGTAGAATTGAGTATAGCAGAGGATAAACACGGAAGCACAATATACATATATATACTGAGTATACTCTATATACAGTGTATAGAGGAAGGGTAGGAAAGAAAAAGAGAATGGAGATATACTCATACAGAGTGCAAATTTGGAAGACGAGGAAAAAGGTATAATGGAAAATAAAAATATACGCACTAATATCAGAAATAATATGTGTGTGTGTATATGTATACACCCACACATACGCACAGGCACAAAACACATACATGATACATATTTGTATGTGTGTGCAGATATCCCAGCATTTCCAAATATATACGCCCATACACAGGCGAAAGGGGATTCGTTATGGATTACGTTATCTCGTTCTCACGGGAAGCAGCATCGTCGTTTGCATAAGAAGACCCCACCTAAGGCAACAGACGCACCTGAACCGATGGGCGCCAGACAAGAAAGGGCAAAGGAAAGCGAGTGACGGAAGAGATGTGGGGAAAAGGGTGATAATAAAGAAAAGAAAATATAGAGAGGAGAGGAGGCTTAAGAAAGGGACGGTACAAGAAGGGAAGGGTGAGAGCAATAGGACTAATGTGTGCAGCTGCCAGAATGACGTTAATTTAGTTTAATGGATAACGCCATTCCACTCACGTTGGCCGCTCCGCCCCTCGCGTCTGTCGTTGTTATTGTTTTATTTCCATTTTTAAGTTTATTCACAGATATATTCGTTTTCTAAAACTACATTCTCTTTCTTCCTCTCTTCATAGATATATGCGTGCGTGTGTGTGTGTGCGTATGTGTGTGTGCGTGTATGTATAAACATAGTCGTTTACTCTGTATAATCAAGGGAGAGGCGTTTCGGAAAGAGAATCTTCTATAAACACAGTCTCCGTGCCATGTTAAGACCCTTATAGGCAAGAAAAGAGACCGTTGAGAGGCCCGTCCATGGAACGGCCACTCAGTTTGCCCACTCAAGGGGAAGCCCATTCACCGAAGAGGCCACCCTGGAGAGCGGCCAGTCACGAAAACTTACCCTAGAGGAGCTGAAGCCAGCGAAGATTCTACTTGAGCCGAAGTCCAGTGGGAGAGTCCTCGGCCTAGGAAAAGATGGTCAGTTCGAGTCGCGAAAGAGCAAAACTGCCTTCTACCGAGCGACAGACAAGCCGACCGGAGCAGTGAGCTCGGGGCATGTGCCTGGCTGATTCCATTCCATCTTGAGAATGAACCAAAGGAAAGTTCGCCATTCTTGGTTAAAACGTAATGATAAACCGGCCATGTTTATGATCATGACTCACATATTCGAAGATAACAGTGCACACACACACACACACACACACATATATATATATACACACATACACATATATGTGTGTGTGTGTGTGTGTGTGTGTGTATGTATGTATGTATGTATGTATGTATATATATGTATATAGATATGTACACAAACACACACACGCACGCATACAAACAAACACATACAAACACACACACACACACATATATTTGTACATATATATATATATATATATATATATATATATAATATATATATATATATTATATATATATATATATAAGTGTAGACGTAGATGTATATATATGTATATATATAGTGTTCAAGATATCTCCAACCCGTCCCTTTGTCTAGCTAATCACATTCAGAGCAGCATGGGCTTTCCTTGGAGACAGGTGGGTGGAAGATCTAGAATTTGCTGGCGATAATTTTGGGGAAATGACATCGTTGGAGATGGGTGTAATATCAGATCAATCCCCATAGATTATTGTATAGTACTTAGAGCGGCGTGAGCTTTCCTTGGAGGCAGGTTGTGGCCCAGGAAAGAAGGAGGTAACTGACAGGATTGCTGTCTGAGGCCCACCATTATGACTATGAAATTGGGGGTTCATCGCAGGTGACAACCACCGTGTATGGTTGAGTGAGACGATATGTGCAACTTGTGAACTGGGATTTTAGATAGTGTATGAATTTTAAAGGTGTGTTTTTTTTTTTTTTTTCTCTTTCTTTGTTTTATGCATATGTTGTATTGTATAATACAAACATATCACCTAATGCGGCAATAATTCAGGAGTAGATTTTCATATTCTTTTTTGGAAACTATTTTTCGTGGAAGTTGTTTCATAAAAATTGTTACTTTGCCATCTGGCAAATACCAACAGATGTAAAATCCTGTCTTTGGAAAGAAAGTTTGCGTTGCCCTTTCTTGGTATTCATATTCATTT
>NW_020869186.1:896900-904400 GCF_003789085.1 Penaeus vannamei
CAAGAAAATGGTGGGAAGGTTTGGGTGAGCTTCACAGCTTAAGGCGTATTACGTCTTATGTCCTATGATGATTAAGAGTGGTCGTTAACTGTACCATTATGTAACTTTGAACAAACTGCGAAGTATATTTTCATTCTTTCTCATAACAACTTATATTTTTGTGTATATTTACATAATTATCAGCATAAATCTTACACAAACATGCCTAAAAACTTGACAATACACGTACCGTTAGTTCAGTCTTTCGACTTACTTTCGGTAGATTGCATTGCCAGTTTAACCTTGCAACCTTCATATAGGAGGATGGTCTCACACGTCCCATTTTCCTCATGCGAGGACTAATGGTGATAGGATCGCGAAGTGGAAAATGCAGCAGACTTGTAAACAATATACTTACAAGAATCCCAAGGGCATGCAGATCTTCAGGAGAGTGGTCTTTTATACCCCAACTCGTTGAGACAATCTCCCGAGATCTGGAGACTCTTGCCGTTTTAAGAGGCCCTTCCCGGCTTAAGGCGACCTCGATATACAGACAAAATTATTCAGAAAATTATTGCAAGGTTTTGCTTTACTGAATTAACTGTACTTTCTCTGTACCTTATACATGCATACACGTAAAGATCGCACACACAAAGTGAAGGCCGTATATTCTTTATTTCATTATATATCTGAAGACTTTATCATTTGATTCATTTTACATCTGAAGGCTGTAAGTTCTGTAATTCCTTATGCATTCAAGATGGCGGATCTCGCAAACTCAAGCAAAACCATTTACCAAACGGCCCATTTCCCATTCATTATTCTTGTAGCATACATACATACATACATACATACATACATACATACATACATACATACATACATACATACATATATATATATATATATATATATATACACTTTTATAGACCATGCCTCCGACCTAGTAGTGGTAACGTGTCGGCCCCACATCCGAGGGGTCGTCGATTCGCGCCCCGCCCAGGCACGAGAAGTTGCAATTGTTGCCCGGAGGTTACCGCTGTGGCTGGTCACCACGGTAGGTAAGGACTAAGCTCTGTCGTGGCAGTACTTGCTGACACACGTTCATCGAGTCGGCATTAGTCGGCACAGGCCGAGCTGCACCCCAAATCCCGGGCGAGGCCTAGCTTCGCATATCCTTATTCTAATCCTTGCCCGTGGCCGGTCATGCCAAGACGCCATGCCAGGACGCCGGTCGGTGCGAGTGAATCTTCATTCTTCATTCGATGTCGTGATACTGTAGTAACTGCATGTTAATACAGTTAGCTTCACTCCCATTAGTTAGATCACTGTAACCCTCCGCCATAACAAGGAAAGTCATTACACATAAATACACCCCCCCCCTCTCTCTCTCTCTCTCTTTGTCTGTTTCTCTGCTTCAGACACACGCACACGCACGCACAATACATATACACTGTATATACTTGCGCTGTATACGAACGTCGGTTTATCTGTTTGCACCTACGTAAGTAATGAATCTTAAAACAGCTCCGAGTGACATTTACGTTTACCTTGACCTAAATATAGAATAGCATGGCGCGGCATGTTCGGTACGGGCCGTCAGGCTTTTGATTACACAGAAATATACTTTTAATGAAAGGGTTTTGTAGGCTTTGAGTATAGCATTAATGATTGCGTCAAAACTGATTATTCATTTTAAACTATTCTCCACATATCCAGGTGTATATGTGTATATATTATATATATTATATATTATATATTATATGTATTATATGTATTATATGTATTATATATTATATGTATTATATATTATATATATTATATATATATATATATATATATATATATATATTATATATATTATATTATATATATATTATATAGTATATATTATATATATTATATATATATAATATATATATATATATATATATATATTATATATATATATATATATATGTATATATATATATATATATATATATAATATATATATATATATATATATATATATATATATATATATATATATATATATATAATATATATATATATATATATATATATATATTATATATATATATATATATATATATATATAATATATATAATATATATAATATATATATATATATATGTATATATATGTATATATATATATATATATATATATATGTATATATATATGTGTATATATATAATATATATATATATATATTATATAATATATATATAATATATATATATATATATATATATATATATATATATATATATATATATATATATATAATATATATATATGTATATATATATATTATATATATATATATGTATATATATATATATATATATATATATATATATATATATATATATATATATATATATATATATATATATATATATATATATATATATATATATATATGTATATATATATACATATATACATATATATATATATATATATATATATATATATATATATATATATATATATATATATATATATATGTATATATGCATATGTATATTTATGTATACATAGATTTATATGCACATATACACATATATATGTATATATGTGTGTGGGTGTGTATGTGCTGAAACATGCAATTGGTATTGCTGTCAGTGTTAGTAGCAGACGATCCTAATACCGTTGAAATATTAACAGAGTATCCTTTCCTCTTTTGCAAGAAGTGTCTGAAAGGAGAGCTTTCCCTTCCAACACACGTTTCTGAGAGAAACGAATTTCTCCCCCTAAGAGCTACTTTACCTGTACCAAATTTAGCATAAGTTAGGCTAAATGGCCGGGCTCATTTATTCGCGACATTATTACGAAAATTGCCGTTATTCTCAACTTTGCAGCACGGCAATTATCTCCAGCAACACCAAATTCGTCTAATCAGGCCTTCACCTTTTACCAAAGCTTTGGTTCTTTCATATCTAGCGATTAAAGGCTTTTATGGAGTTACAGTATCTTCTGAGGAAGAGGTTAAAGAAGATGCACGTGTTTAGTCCATGAATTTAACCCGTGAGACTAGCGGAGGACAGTGTTATGCGAGAACAGGGCGCTTCAGCTGCCGTTGCGTGGGAAGAAGGGTTGCGTTGATTGATGCCTTTGTTCTTTTGTTCTCTCTTCTCATTCTTTCCTCGTTTCTTTTTCTTTCGAAGAATTACTGTTTTTATGGTGATTCTATCAAGCAAGAGTTTATATTGTTTGTTGGGTCGTCTAATGTTGCTATTCGCAGTATTATTGTTTTATCTGTTTTCGTTTTGTTATCGGTCTGTTTAATGGCATCGTTATTCTTACACTGATAAAGACATCCACGAACATCATAATATACATGATACTAGTAATGATGATTACTTGCATATGTATAGTTTGTAATAGTATCATAATAGTCAGTGATAATACATCGTTATCAACATCAGTAGTATTAGTAACAGTGATACTATTTCTTGTACTGGTTTCACCATCCTTATAGTTAATGTAAATTTGATTATTCTTAATATTTTTGTTGTTGTTATTTATATTGATACTGTTTTAACACCATCCCCCAGGCCAGTGCCGGTATGCATATTATTACACATGGAATTTCAATTATTTATAGATAATTTTCATCGCGATTTCCGTAAGTATTTGATGTCCATTTTCGAAACCTTTAACTTGCCGTGGTAAATTTCCTACTGGAAGGTTGAATGTTTACACAGATATTCACAATTTATGAGTCTTGCCTTAGGACAATAATTACCTCACCTCCTTTGTTTTCGCTGCGTAATTTTGCTTATTTTGCAATGAAATGAAAATCCCCTTTTAGATGATACTTCCCTTGTATTAGAAAATCAGTTTACAAGGTTTCCGAAGAACGCAAAGTCCGTTAAGCTGTATCAGTTTGATTTACTCTGACTAATTATTAGACATGTTTAATCAGCAGGCAGTATTGCATAAGTAATTGACATATTGGGATATTCTTTTGTTGATTTTTCATTATATTCTTCTGTACTTCGAAAAAGGGAGTTGGTGTAATTACTATCGATAAAGAATTACGGATATTTGGTAAATTTATCATCGTTTATTTCTTGGATTTTGTATGCGATACTGTTTGTGATAAAAAAAACAACAACTAAATATGGAAGAGCATTTAACTATAGGTTTCTTGAGCAACTTATAAAATATAGAATACCAGGAATGCCAGAAAAAAGACAACTGGATTTATAAGTTCATAAGTAAAAACATGTATTTAAAATATAAATGACATGTTTTGAAGCTGTTTAATGGAGAGTGAGGTAAGCTGACGAGGAGTGCCCGTGCTATTGAGCATGGGGTCTAATATAGGGTAATGATTTAACGGGCTCGCCATCAATTATCGACACTACGGCCCCTGTAGTCAAGGCGAGCTAATGTCACCGACTCGATTTTTTTCATGCTTTATGCTGGTTTCGTAAATTTCTGAAGGCATAACAATTCCTGTTATGCAATTACATTCATTGAAAAGTATTTGCATGATAATAGCGCAATTTTCTTCAATTGATTTAAACATGGAGCGTGAGTCTCCCCTTGCTATATGGACTTTATTTTCATAGATATCATGGTACTCCAAATAGGAGATATAATGATATAAGATTCCAGAACACTCCTTTGCGCTGTGCAAAGCTAAAGGGAATTTTTACGTAATGGGAGGGGGGGGGGGGTATTCCACTCACCCATTGACTGTATTCAAACAGTATAAAAAATTATAAGCAAACGCCGAAAGACCAGAAACAGACACCAAACTGACACCACAGGCATACTCCCAGCCCAGGCATAAACCTGTAAGTATTTGCGTATATAGGAAAGATTGGTTGTACAGAAAACGGGATGACGAGCGACGGGAAACTTCTGCATATCAGCTCGGCATATGGTGGAGGCTGAAGACAAGGCTGGGAATCGGGTCTTGCTGGGGGGCAGGGATGCAAATGGAAGCACTGAATAAAATGGAGTTAAATTACCCATGGAATGGGAAGAGGTGGAGCGTTGGAAAGGAAGAAAGTGGGATCAGGACAGAAGTCATGAGGAATAGAGGATATATTGGCAGAGAAGGAAGATTAACAGGAGAGGCAAACATAAAGATAAACAGAATTAATGGATTTTTTTGAGGAGACAAGAAAAGGGAACATGATATTACGCTATAAGGTATTTAAAATGAAGGGAGAGGATGGAAAATGAAACAGGTAGAAATGGACATGGCAGGAGCAGGATTCATTGTGAAGAACAGGTAAACGGAAAAGGCGGGGGTTGCACAGGGTCTGGCTACACCTTGGATGACTGGAGCGCCCGGGGTTGTGGCACCTTTAAGTGCAGCCCTGGTCATTGGGCGTGGAGCACGAGTGAGAAAGCGTCAAATTTCATGCATCATATGCAAGATGCATACACACTTTTTCCTAGGAGTAAATTTATTTGAAAATGTAGAATCATAGGAATATAACACCTGTGGTTAGAAGGGGGGGGGGGGGTAACGCTGTTAGATCTGCATTCTAACAATGTTATTTTTTCTTATCAGTTTATTGTGCTCTCAAGGGAATTTCTCAGCGCAGTGAAGTGGGCATATACGATGACACTGGAGTGTTCACAAGACCTTCCCCTCGTCCCTCACCCTTTTTACAGTCGCAAAACCTTTCATTTGTAATATTTTTGTTTATTAATCTTTTATTTTATTTTTTTAGATTTATGGATCTTATTTATCTAATATAGTTGTTTACCGAGCTCACAGTCCAGACGCACCAGCCGTCAAGTACAGAGATTCCATTTGGCTCGGTCGCCACAGGCTCTTTCACCCCCATGTGGTAATATGCAAGTAACCTAACTCTTCCTTTCTCATTCTTTTTCCGCTCCCACCTTTGCAGATTTTACTAAGAAGACCTCATGGAGATTCCTTTTGTTGACGTGTCAAAATAGGAACGTTTCTTTTACCTTAGTTTGTAGCAAAGTAAGTTGCTTGTATTTTTTGCCTTTCAGCAATGACTACTTATATATTTAATGCAAAGACTATGATTGATCACGTCCACACAAATACATCCCTGTCCACGAATGTTATTTGTACAGAAATGTAGAATCTGTCAATCTCCACGCACATCAGGATGATATAGGTGGCCCAGACTTACAGACACAAAGTGCTTCCTCTCAGATAAGGCCAAGGGATGCACGGAGAGACTTTAAGAATGTTCCCCGAGGTCGAGACGACAAAGGAAAAGAGAAAGGAAAGATGCAAACGGGTTGTGGGTCCTCCTGATGTCTCTCGCCCGTGAGAAAACTTGGGCGTGTGCAAAGGGTCTGTGATTGTACGTCTTCCTCTTGTTACTTATAAATCTTTGTCCCTCGCGTTGACTCAATATTTCGCGGGAGATAGATGGGACGAGGGAATGAGGTAGCGGAAAATAAGATTTTTCTTTTGTTTTGAGAGTTCAGCAGAATTTATACATGTAAACAAGGAGGGTCTTTTCCATAATAGCACAAAAGCTTCCACTGCTGTTTACGATGTGAGTTGTTTTGTATCTTTATTTATTGTCTTTGTTACTGTTACTATTGCTGTGTTAGTTATTAAGTATCAATTGCTAGTGTTTTTTTTATATTACCATCATGATCATAATCATCATAATCATCATCATCCTCATCACCATTATCGTTACCTTTACATCCTCTAAAGATATTCTTTTTACCATTGATATTAGCACTGCCACTATGATCAGATTTATCTTAACTGTATATTAGTATATTCCAATTGCTGCTCTAGTATGATCATTATTATTGGACAAAGTAAATGGAGGAATCGTGCTTAAAAGAAGCAGTATGATAAATATTAGAACAGGGCGTGTTTTTAATCTGGTGATACATTTCGTCTAAGCATTATGAATCGGGAAAGGTAAATTGGCCGAGGATATATTAGCTTGCGGAACAGTTTCATAGATTAACAGCAATGGCTGATCGCTTAAAAGAGAAAAATGATGTTACAAACCTTCAACGGCGACTCAACTCACTGAATGGAAAAGTAATTGAAATGTGGCAAGATTTCACCGTAGATTTATCGACATAGACTTCAGAATCGCGGGAAGCCTTCGCGAGACCTAGCTCAGGGAAAGACAGGGCAAACAAGCCTTCTAATAATGAGGCCTCGGACTCATTGTGCTAGCTTTTATTACTAATTACAGAACACGA
Organism: Penaeus vannamei; assembly: GCF_003789085.1. Taxonomy (NCBI): domain Eukaryota; kingdom Metazoa; phylum Arthropoda; class Malacostraca; order Decapoda; family Penaeidae; genus Penaeus; species Penaeus vannamei. The sequence continues at coordinate 904,078 of NW_020869186.1, forward strand.
ATCCTTGTCAGCGTGTACTTTCTGTGAAGCCTGGGATTCTCCTGAATTCCAATGAGGAGCAGCCTAAGGGAGATAGGACGATGACCCGCGTAGAGTTACATAAAAGTGTATAGTAGTTAATATGTAAAATGGAAACATTTAAACACACACGCACACACGCGCGCGCGCACATACAAACATGCACACACGCACACGCGCGCGCGCACACACACACATACACACACAAGCATATATATGTATATATATATATATATATATATATATATATATATATATATATATATAATATATATATATATATATAGTGTGTGTGTGTGTGTGTG
>NW_020869186.1:910735-918235 GCF_003789085.1 Penaeus vannamei
TTCGCTGAGCTGCCTTCACGTCCTCTTCGTCGCGCCGGAGGATAAAAGCATGTTTTGTGGTCAAAACACTGTACTCAATGGACCAGGATTCCAGCTGCGTCAGTACGACAAGCGCCAACTGAGCATACACGATCAGTCAGGATTAACTGTCCTCGATACCATATGACAAAACCTTGAGAAGCCGCATTTGCTTTCCAGAATGATCTCGATCGTCATGCCTGGCGAAAACCTGGATTGAGATAGTACAGACTTGTTGCTTCTCATTTGATAGGCAGAACTTCATATCGATTCCATACTGTAGTGTAAGGAGACGTATGATATTTATTGTATATATATTACTGAAACATAAGGAAACCATAACTATAGATGTATAAGCCATGCATGTAAAAAATAAAATCAAAAAGTAAAACACGATTTACTTTTGCATTGTACTTCATCCCTTAGTAACTATATATATGCTTCATGATTCTTTCATTTGTATTACAATTTAAAACTTGCTTTCCCTAACAACAGCAGATGTGTTCTAACGCATTTACCAGTAAAGTGTTTTTTAACGGATCTAGAAAATTAGTTCTTTAAATGTGAGACAAGCAGTTTGATTTCACTTGCGATTGATTATTTCTCTTTCGTAACTACTAATATGTGAGTAGACTCAGGTGATGCTTATTGTGTATAGTGTTGAAAAATGACTAAAAAGCATTGCGGATATATGCATGTGACAAAAAGAGAATATTAATCATTAAAACCCGTTATCAATTAATAATACTTCATCGCACGGAAAACTCATAACACAAATTATTCAACAGTATTGCAATTAAAACCCGTAAGTTTCCCAACAACAGATATTTATTGTATATATTGTTAAAAGGCACAAGTAAACTTTATTATAGCTACATAGACACGCATTTAAAAGAGAGAAAAAAATAATAATTAAACTTGCGAGTTATTTTGTATACTTCATCCCTGGAAATTTTCCGAGATTCGCAGTTAACATGTTGAAACAATAACAGTAAAAGGAGATACCAAAAGCTGCATTACAGTATGAAAATGGGTATTTAGAATAATTTCTCTATGTTACGGAAACTTACTGGCATCAGTATAACAGAGCCTTCCATTACATTAGTGATATTATTCAATAAAGGAGTAACATTAAAATGGTGGTAAAGTGTTGATATTTATAATGATGATGATCACTCGCCAACAACGACAGTTAATGATAATGTCATAGTCATAAATATTACTACAATAATGACCATGAAACTGTTACTGATATAATGATAACAATGATAATAAAAACCCTATTACACACAATAACAGTAATAACAATACCGATGAATAATAAAGAAAAATGATAATGGTCGTAATTATGTTGACATCACTTACCACTTAGCTCTTTTTATCATTTTATCATTTTATGATCGTCGTTATTTTCACCAATAAAACATAATGGTGTTACCACCACTGGCATTAGCAGCATGTCTGCTGTTTTCGACTTATAGGTGATATAGTTATCGTTATCATTGGTTTTAATTCCATTATCGTATATACTTATCATCATTCATATTAGCGATATTAGTAGCAATAATTAGGATGATAGCATCGCTATCATAATCATCATCAGCACGATAATATCAATGATGATTATGATCAATAATAATAATAATACTAATAAATAATAATAAATAATATAAGATAATGTTAATAACAGTGATAATAATAATATCCGCATCATCATTGAACAGTTGGATCGCCTGCAACGATATGCTGTGGCACGCTGCAGAATCGCCTCCAGCTACTCCACGATAATATCCTTCTATTCTAAACCTCCACCCTCCAACCCTACCTCCACTTAACACCTCCATACCCAACCCTCCTCCACCCACATACGCCCCCATACATACACATCCGCTTCTTACCCAACTCCAGCTCACCTCCCCCACACCCCCCTTATTATTATAATGACAGCAATAACTACAAGTGACTCACAGAGAGCGCATACACTCCCGCAGGGTAGCAGGGTCACTGATCCAATAAAAATATTCACGCTTGAAGAATTACTTGAAAGTCATCCCTTTCTCAGTACACTGCTGGTAACCGTTCGCGTTTACCTCTTTAATTCTAATGGATCTTTTTTTTTTTTTTTTTTTTAAGCCCTGCCCCTCCGGACAATGATCGCGGATCACCTCCAAAATTTAATGTCATCATAAGCTGGGCTTAAGACTCAACTCTGGTAAAAAAAAAAAAAAAGATAACAAGAATAATTAATAATAATAATAAGTTAATAAATAACTAATGAAGAATATAATGATAATACTAAAATAACAATGATGTTGATAATGATGGTTAGCTGGTTAGCAGGAGGAGAACTCAAGAAGCTATGAACATATTTTATGATTTGTTATACTATTTATTTATCTATTATTTATTAATTATTATTATTATCATTATTACTTTTAGTTATTTAGTTATTTATTTAGTTATTTATTAATTATTATTATTATTAATTATTTTGTTATCTTTTTTTTTTACCAGAGTTGAGTCTTAGCCCAGCTTAGATGACATTAAATTTTGGAGGTGATCCGGATCATTGTCCGGAGGGTGCAGGGTAAAAAAAAAAAAAAAAAAAGATCCATTAGAATTAAAGAGGTAAACGCGAACGTTACCAGCGTACTTGAGAAAGGGATGACTTCAATGTAATTCTTCAAGCGTGAATATTTTTATTGGATCAGTGACCCTGCTACCCTGGCGGAGGTATGCGCTCTCTGAGTCCTTGTAGTTATTGCTGTCATTATATATAATAAGGGGGGTGTGGGTGGAGGTGAGCTGGAGTTGGGTAAGAAGGGGTGTGTATGTATGGGGCGTGTGGGTGGAGGAGGGTTGGGTATGGAGGTGTTAGTGGAGGAGGGTTGGGAGTGGGAGTGGATAGAAGGATATATGCGTGGAGTAGCTGGAGGCGATTCTGCAGCGGTGCCACAGCATATCGTTGCAGCGATCCAACTGTTCAATGATGATGCGGATATTATTATTATCACTGTTATTAACATTATCTTTATTATTATTATTATTATTATTAGTATTATTATTATTATCATAATCATCATTGATATTATCGTTGATATGATAATGATAGCGATACTATCAATCCTAATATTGCTACTAATATCGCTAATATGAATGATGATAAGTATAACGATAATGGAATAAAACCAATGATAACGATAACTATAATCACCTATAAGTCGAAAACAGCAGACATGCTGCTAATGCCAGTGGTGGTAACACCAATATGTTTTATTGGTGAAAATAACGATCATAAAATGATAAAATGATAAAAAGAGCTAAGTGGTAAGTGATGTCAACATAATTACGACCATTATCATTTTTCTTTATTATTCATCGGTATTATTATTACTGTTATTGTGTAATAGGGTTTTTATTATCATTGTTATCATTATCAGTAACAGTTTCATGGTCATTATTGTAATATTTATGACTATGACATTTATCATTACTGTCGTTGGCGTTATTAGTGATCATCATCATTATAAATATCAACACTTTACCACCATTTTAATGTTACTCCTTTATTGAATAATATCACTAATGTAATGGAAGGCTCTGTTATACTGATGCCAGTAAGTTTCCGTAACATAGAGAAATTATTCTAATACCCATTTTCATACTGTAATGCAGCTTTTGGTATCTCCTTTTACTGTTATTGTTCAACATGTTAAACTGCGAATCTCGTAAAATTTCCAGGGATGAAGTATACAAAAATAACTCGCAAGTTTAATTATTATTTTTTTTTCTCTCTTTTAAATGCGTGTCTATGTAGCTATAATAAAGTTTACTTGTGCCTTTTAACAATATATACAATAAATATCTGTTGCTGGGAAACTTACGGTTTTTAATTGCAATACTGTTGAATAATTTGTGTTATGAGTTTTCCGTGCGATGAAGTATTATTAATTGATAACGGGTTTTAATGATTAATATTCTCTTTTTGTCACATGCATATATCCGCAATGCTTTTTAGTCATTTTTCAACACTATACACAATAAGCATCACCTGAGTCTACTCACATATTAGTAGTTACGAAAGAGAAATAATCAATCGCAAGTGAAATCAAACTGCTTGTCTCACATTTAAAGAACTTTTAATTTTCTAGATCCGTTAAAAACACTTTACTGGTAAATGCGTTAGAACACATCTGCTGTTGTTAGGGAAAGCAAGTTTTAAATTGTAATACAAATGAAAGATATCATGAAGCATATATATAGTTACTAAGGATGAAGTACAATGCAAAAGTAAATCGTGTTTTACTTTTTTGATTTTTAGTTTTTTTACATGCATGGCTATACATCTATAGTTATGGTTTCTTATGATTTTCAGTAATATATACAATAAATATCATACGTCTCCTTACACTACAGTATGGAATCGATATGAAGTCTGCAAAAGAGAAGCAACAATCGACTTCCAAATCCAGTTTTCGCGCTGACGTCGGACATTTGGAAGAGCAAATGCGCTTCTCAGTTGTCGAAGGTGAGGACGTAACCGACCTTGTGTGGGTTCTTGGTGGCGTCGTACTGACGCAGCTGGAATCCTGGTCCGGAGGTTGACCTGAATCCTCCGGCGGACGAAGAGGACGTGGAGGCAGCAGCAGAAGGATATCTCGGGGACGACGCAGTACTAGCGGTGTAAGTGGAAGGGCTTGAGGGCGAGTGTAATGTTGGAGCTGAGGAGGAAGGGGACGAGGAGCGGAAGGGCGAAGCACCACGAGACGTGGAGACTTGTTCCTTCTCGAATCCTACACCTTTTCCGGCGCGGAAACGGTAAGTGCGGCGTGTTCCTTGGTCGTCGAGCAGCGTGTAAGTTCCCTGGACGTTCCCGTCGGCGTCGGCTGACTCTGAGCGAGAGTATTGGTCCGAGTCGAAGGCGAAGCTGTAGGAGGCATCAGCGTTGGTGTCTGCGAGAGGGTCGACGAAGGGAGTTTGTCGTACTGGAACAATCCTCCCAGTTGGCTGACCGGATGGTGCCCCGGGAACCTCAGGTCCTACGGGAATGTGAGCTCCTTCAGCAATGAATCCCGTATCAGATCCAGCTTCATAGCTGATAGCTCTTGATTGGCCGTCATCTGCTACAAAGGCGAAGTTGCCGTCAACATTGTTATCTGCGTCGCCAGACTCTGCTCGGGAGTGAGTGGGAGTCTGGTAGGAGAAGGAATAGCTGCCATCAGGACGCGTTTGAGTGCGCGTGTTAGCTTCTCCGAATGGACGTCCAGTGGCGATCCTGGAGGGGGAGGAGGCTGAACCCGAGTCGGAATAGCTGTGACTTGAAGGACGAGAGAAGGTGGAGGCGGCAGGGCCAGACTTGAGGGAAGGAGTGTGAGAAGCAAAGGAAGTTGCTGCGGGTCTAGAGGCGGAATGAGGTTGAGGAGCAGTAGGAAGGTGGTCTCCCGAAGCCTGGAATCCTCGGTTGGCACCTGCTTCGTAGTTAACATTTCGTGTGACTCCGTCATCTGCTACGAAGGAAAAGTGTCCTTGGACGTTGAGGTTTCCATCAGCAGATTCGGCTCTGGAGTGATCCCCGGCGTCAAAAGAGAAGGAATACGAGCCATCTGGGTTGGCGGCGCTCTGCCGAGAAGAGGCGGCTCCTCCTGCAGAGGGAGAGGCGCCAGCACGAGTGGCTGGAGAAGCAGCAGAGGAGCCAGCGATGTGAGAGGAGGCCCCTGGAGTGGCCGAATATCCAGTTCCCAGGCGAGAGGGAGAGAATGGAGTTCCAGAGGAAAGTCGAGTGGCGGCGGGAGTGGAGTTGGAGTCTTGTGGCGCGGTAGGAAGATCACTGCCTTCCACCACGAAACCGGTGCCTCTGCCAGCAGTGTAGGAGTAAGTGCGAGTGCGACCTTGGTCATCGGTGTAAGAGTAAGAGCCACGCACGTTGCCGTCAGAATCACTGTGCTCGGAGCGAGCGTGAGCTTGTCCTTCAAAGTCGAATCCGTAGGAAGCATCTGCGTTTGGATCGGCTAGAGGGTCGACGAAAGGAGCGCGTGCGCGAGCTTGGGCGTGCGCAGACTCGAAATCTGGATGCGTGGCGGGAAGGTGAGCACCCTGAGGGACGAAGCCTCCCTCACCTGCCTCATAGTGAAGGCTAATTGGCTTGCCATCGGGAGCCACATAGCCGAAAGAACCTCGTTGCTGTCCTGGCGTAGATGATCGTGCACTCTCGAAGGCTCCCTCTCCGGTGTCATGACCGTACTTGTAGGTGCCATCACTGTGCAGGACGTAGTACTGGGAACGTCTGCCGGTTCCTACTTGAGGAATCCTGTAGGCACTTTCATCGGGGCGAGGCAAGCTTAGTGTGCTAACCGTAAGGACGGACAACAGCGCCTGAAAAAAAGAAAAGAAAAAAAAAAAAAAACGATTATTTGAACTGAAAGGTTAAAGGGCATGAGATGTAGATCATATGGACAAATCATTTCATATTACATCAAATCTAGTTAACTTTGAAATATGAGCGTGAAAAGAGAGAAAGGCGAAAAGGAGAGCTTATCGAGTTGTTTACCAAGCTCATCCAGGCAGCCATGGTGAATGGCAGGGTGAGGGAAGTGAGCGGGGAGGCGCTTCGGCAGGGTGTGCTTGGCGAAGGCGGCTCCTGCCCTTTATATTCCCGGGCGAGGGTGGGATGGGTGGGCGGCCCTGATACGGTGACCCGTTAATTTCTGGATCAACTTGAACTGAGACAGATTCCATGTCCATTTTTTCAAGGGGTGCTCTTCCGATGATGCGACTTTTCAATTCAGCGGAAAAAGTAGTACATACGTAGTTTTTATTAATTTATCTTTTGCTTTCATATATTTTCATTATTAATAAGTTTCTAATTTTCCTCATACCAATTAAGGAGCATGAATTCACTTCATGTATAAGATAAAACTTTAAGTTATTATCATGATTTGCTATATGCTTATGCAGTTCGTAATGCCATGACACTGCTGTTTATGGTAACTGTGACCAATAGTAATTGAAATGCTGAATAACAGATAAAGATTGAGAAAGCTTTGCTAATGCTAATGGTACGTAATAATAACGGCGCTACTAATGATTTGCATAATTATGATACGTAGAAAAAACGACACTAACAATACTAATAATCATGATGATAACTATCATGATGATAGTAATGATGATTACGGTGATTATACTGAAATTTTTAATGCTAATGATAATACTGGCGATCATAATAATAACACAAATGATAATGATATTACCGATAACAATAGTAATGATATGAAGATGAGAAAAGCAATATCAACAATAATCTAAAGAGTGATACTGATAATGAAGATAATGATGATGATCTTAATGACGGTATAATCAATAATTATAATAATGACAGGAAGAATGATTGTGGCAATGACAACAATGTGATACCAAATGCTAACAAACAGGAATGATTATAAGAAAGGTGATAGTAATAGTAATACCGATGATAATAGCAAT
>NW_020869186.1:926551-931551 GCF_003789085.1 Penaeus vannamei
TTCTCCTCCTACCACACACATGCACACACCAAAAAAAAAAAAAAAACATACATTCCTCCTACTACCACACACAAAAAATAAACAGAAAAAAAAAAAACAACATACATTCTACACTCCTACACACAAACGCACTCGCACCATCACTCTCTGAAACACACACCTCCTCGTCCGTTATCACGGCGTCCACCAACGCTGATACGCGCAACAAGTAAGTTTTGATTGGAAATGAAATTTGGTCCGCGAGAGAGTAGAAGTTTGACAACAGGTCCGCGTGAATGTCGCCAGCGCACTCAGTGTAATTGGGACCCAGCGACGGAGTGCTACGCTCGTGGGTCTGTACGCCGTATTAAGCTTTATGTTAATGCAAGTTTACGCGGAGTTAGGCTGTGTTAACGTTCAGTCTCTAGTCCTGAAGGGTTAATGCTGGTTGTATCCTAAGGGTTAATGTTGCTTCCGGTTGTTTGTAAAGGAACCGGAAAAGACGTTTGTATGTATGCACATATTTTACCATATTTGCGGGTGTTTGTAGACAACTTTACATATATGACTGTAAATAAAAAAAAAAAAAAAAACAGATATTTAGACAAATGCATATGTAGATACATTATATAGGTAAATAGAGAAACATAGAAATAAAGATAGAGAGAAATTCAGATAGAAAGATAAAGAGAGATAGGGAGAGAAGAGAGAGAGAGATTTAGACTGAGAGAGAAAACGAAATATAGATAAATGTGTGTGTGTGTGTGTGTGTGTGTAAGAGAGAGAGAGAGAGAGAGAGAGAGAGAGAGAGAGAGAGAGAGAGAAGAGAGAAGAGGAAATATTGTCATACATGTGGCTGGAGTTTAAAGGGTGATGGCCGGGACTCTGGTTGCGCTGCCTCTCAAACAAAGAGATGTGGCGCGCGGTCCGACCTGGGACGCCATGTCACTGTTACATGCTTTGCCATTTCACTGTTTTGACGATTCGCTTATTCCAGTCCTTCTCTGGTGTGAATTTCCCTTTTTTCTTTCACCGGTTTGTGTTTTTTTTTTCTTTTTTTGATAATTGATTGTGTTTCACTGTTTGATGTTGGTTTCGGGGTCTTGGTGTTTCGGTAGAAGCTTCGCTGTTCGCTGTTTCAGTTTGTTGTCTCACGTCGCGTCTGTTTCGTCATTGTGGAACTGTATCATTTTGTCCGCTTTACGCTTTTCCTGAAGTTTCGTTGTGTGAATTGTCCAATAATTCACTGCTCATCTTCTCAGGACTCAGTGTTTTGTTCAGTATACTATCTTCATTTCAGTACATCAGTGTTTTATTATTCTCTTGTTATCCCATTGCTTTCACTGTTAATTCTCTGTTTCATTGCTTCTTCTTTGTCTCTCTTCGTGATTCCGAATTCACTCATTTTAGTTTGTTCGTATAATACATTTTGTACCTGATTTCATTTATGTGTGTGTTGTCATTTGCATTTCCACCATTTCCTCTACATCTTCGAGCTGAAGACCACCTGCATATATATAATATATATATATATATATATATATATATATATATATATATAATCTATATAATATTATATATATTATATATTATATATTTATATATATATATAGTGATTCTTTAGTGAAAGTGATCATCGGAACAGCAGACACTATTTGTCACTACATTATCTCTAATAATCATCCTTCTCATCCATTTTCTTAGTGTCATTTAAGCACCATCCCAATCCACGTCATCTTTCACCACCATAATCTCACAAGCATCTTATCTTCATCAGCCGTTATCATCACCCATCTCCCGTTTCCTCTCACATCATCATTATATTCACCGCCTTTATAAAATTTCTTTCAACATCATCATCACATCAGAGCCTTCCAAAGTATCCTTATATTAGACTTACAAAATCCAATTTTCATGATCAAACCTTTTCCTTATGATTATGGCCAAGGGATCAGGTGTATGTTTATATAACTATATTGATTTATTGGAACTCGAAAATCAATCATTTTCGGTCTGATACTCATCATTTGTGATGAAAGTGATATGACTTATTTTACTATTATTGTTAGCCTTGATTTATCTTCAAAAGTTCTTTGCCTTATTATCCTCATTAACTTATAATAATGGTGATGATAATCCTGATTCCTGTCCCCATCAACATCATCATCAATGATAATAATGATAAAAGTGATAGTGATGACAACTACAGCATCATCAACAAAGTCAACAGCAATAATGATGATGATGATGATAATGATGAAGATAATAATGATAATGATCATAATAATGATGACAATAAAACTAGTCATGACGATAATGATGATAAAAAGAAAATAGTAATAACGATAATATTATTAGTAATAAATATTACAGTAATTAAAATGGCGATACAAATAGTAATGATGAAATTGATTATGATAATAATAATAACGATAGTAATAGTATTAATGATAATAGTAAAAGAGCAATAGTAATAACAATAGTAAGAGAACATTGATAATAATTACAACAATAATGATAATAATGCTTATGATAATGCTTAATAATCTTAATGTGATTGGTAATGACATTAGTTATTATGATAATACTGCCGATAATAATAAGAGTACTACAAATAACAACGACAGTGTTAACAATATTGGTAATAACAACAATAACGATAGTAGCAATTTTATTGTAACGATCACTGCAATGATAATAATAATTATTATAATAGTAACAGTAATAGTAATAATTACAACAGTGATAACAATAATGGTAATAATAACAATAACGATAACAATAATAATAATAATAAATAATAATAATAATAATAATAATAAATAATAATAATAATAATATAATAATAATAATAATAATAATAATAATAATAATAATAATAATAATAATAATAATTAATAATAATAATAATAATATAATAATTAATAATAATAATAATAATTAATAATCATAATAATAATTAATAATAATAATAATAATAATAATGATAATAATAATGTATGATAATAATAATAATAATATAATAATAATAATAATAATAATAATAATTAATTAATACAAATAATAATAATAGTAATAATGAAGTAATGATAGTAATAATAATACTAACAGCAACAACATAACAACAGCAGCAACAACACCAACAACAAAATAACAACAGCAAGGCAACAACAACAACAGATAATAAAATAATAACAATAAACAACATAATAATATAATAAAATAACAATAATAATGATAATAATAATGAAAATTATTATTATTAAATAATAATATTGCTAATTAATCATAGATGATAGTAAATAGTAAAAAAACAACACAATAAGACATTCACATCATGACTACGATAAACAATACAAAATAACAATATTAAACAGTAATGAAGATGAGATACAGATGCCAGTTACAATAAAAAACAATCTGATATATACAATAAACACAGAATTACAAGCTTTATTCCAGTCCTATTAACAGCAAATTCAAAATCGTTTGAAAACGAAAAAGGGTCGGATCGGCTTTCAACACAAGTGATTTTTTGTAGAGGAATTAGAGCGGTTCTCTGATATATATTGCATTATAAAAGGAAAATGGATTCGAACCGCTATTGAGATAATGCAGTAGTGAGGTCGAAAAATAGAGTGGCATAATTTCGTGAAGTGAAAATTGATTGATGTTCTGAGCGAGAGAGGGATCACTACGAGTGCGATTAGATTCTCTTCAAAAGGGATTTCCGATTATCTTTTGTTTGCGGGAATAAGGATCAGGTTATTGCGCTAGATAATCGCTGAAAATTTTATTCAGTAGTCTTAATGAGGGTCATACGGTAGTATTTTGCTTTTAGTTGTAAACATTTTCGAGAGAGAGTGAGGGAGGAAGGGAGGAGAGGGAGGAGAGAGAGAGAGAGAGAGAGAGAGAGAGAGAGAGAGAGAGAGAGAGAGAGAGAGAGAGGAGAGAGAGAGAGGAGAGAGAGGGAGAGAGAGAGAGAGAGAGAGAGGGGAGAGAGGAGATAGAGGAGGGAGAGAGAGAGATATGAAAATGAGTGAAAGAGAGAGAGAGGAAAAATGATAAAAAGAAGCGAAAACAAAATGAAAGAGAGCAAAGGACATTAAAGAAAAAAGAGTGAAAGTGAAAAAGACGAATGTACTATACTTAGTACTCATGCCATTTGCGAAAATAAGGTGCATTTTTCTTAACAGCACTGCGAGACTGGTTGAGCTTCAAGGGACGAAAATGAAACGAAAAAAAAAATTATGTCGCTCAGATATGAAACTTTACCTAAGCCAAACCGGAGTTATAATAGGGAAGGAACCTCATTTGGCATTCCTCACGAGCGACGGTCAGCGACTCGGCTTCAGAAAAAAGAGAAGGGAGAGAGTGTGAGGGAGGAAGGGAGGGAGAAAGAGAAAGAGAGGAAGATGAACGGGAAGATGGAGAGAGACAGAGAGAGAGAGAGAATGAAAGAGAGGAGAAGTTGGAAGTTAGGAGGGAGAGAGAGAGAGAAAGAGAGGAGAGAATGAGGAGTTAGAGAGAGAGAGAGAGAGAGAGAGAGGAGAGAGAGAGAGAGAGAGAGAGAGAGAGAGAGAGAGAGAGAGAGAGAGAGAGAGAGAGAGAGAGAAATGTTTAGGTAGGGTGTGTGAGGCACGGAAATGGTCGGGCGGGGTGGGGGGGGGTATTGCCATAACATCTTTCTCTTTTTCTCTTATGACCTTTTTTTTTCATTTTTTTCCTTTACTCACTTCCCGTTTCTATAACTTATTCCTTTTTCTTGGGCATTAGTGATTATAATTCTATTGATCATTGACGACAATCACACTCTTAAGAATCATGATTACAGGATTACGAATCAGCAATCGTAGCGATAATAGTAATAAGTGTGAAAAGATTAGAAACAAGAAAGAACACAGTAGATATGAAAATTAACAAGGAAATAATCCTATTAAATAAAGAATACAGAAGTGCTGGAACGAAGCATAAAAAAATTGTTAATTAAGTATAATCATATGAATTAGAACAGGTTGACT
>NW_020869186.1:949051-951551 GCF_003789085.1 Penaeus vannamei
TCTCTCATCTCTCTCTCTCTCTCTCTCTCTCTCTCTCTCTCTCTCTCTCTCTCTCTCTCTCTCTCTCTCTCCTTCACTCTTTCACCTCTCTCTTCCTCTGTTTCGTTTCTTCTTCCTTTCTCCACATCAATTGCTGTTCTCTCTTATTATTCAAAACCTGATATCCCTTCTCTCTTTTCTCTCTGTCTCCTCATTAGGATTTCTCTCTTCCCTCCCTCTCTCTCTCCTTTTCTTCTCACAATATTCTCTATTGTTCTCTCCTTGAATACTCTCTCTCTCTCTCTGCTCTCTCTCTCTCTCTCTCTCTCTCTCTTCTCTCCTCTCTCTCTCTTCTCTCTCTTCTCTCTCTCTCTCCATCTCTCTCTCTCCTCGCTCCTCTCCCTCGCTCTCGCCTCACTCTCTCTCTCATCCCTCACCTCTCAACCTTCTTCTCTCTCACCTCTCCTCTTCACTCCTCTCTGCGCGTCGTGCCGCTGCCTCCCTACTCTCCTCTCCTCCTTCCTCTCTCTCTTCCTTCTCCCCCTCTTTCTCCCAAATCCCATCTCTCTACTTCCTCTCCCCAGATCTATTCCACTCGCCTCTTGTTCCCCCTTACTCCTCCTACTCCTCCTCCTCTTTCTCCCCATAAGCCTCATCAGCACACCAGCAAGAGAACCCTGCGTACGTAATACAAGGGAATAACGCGCATCGCCGTAAGCCAGGCGTATGGCGATGGAGGACGAAGTCGGCCAGACGCGAGACAAACTCGTTTCCATACAAATGCTACTCATTATCATGCTACTCCCATCTCCTCTTCACTCAAAATTTCCTTTCCCTTTTTGAGGTTATACTTTTTCGTTTCCTTGTTTTCGTCGTTTTTCTCTCTGTGTCGCTCTGTGTCTAAGGCATAGTTAGAAATTCGAGCACAGAAGCATGTCCGCGTAAACACATTTTCGCTAATATAAACAAAGCAAATTGAAAGACACACGCACACACACACATACACATGAGTAAACACGCACACAAAAGCACATCCACACCTACAGGCAAAAACACCCACAGACAAAGAGAATATTCCCACTCAGAAAAAAGGAGATACAAAGAGAAGAGTAAATGAAGGAGGGGGAGGAAAGGCAGGTTGAAAATATTGGCTAATGAGTGACAATGAACGAAGGAAAGCAGAGGAGAGGGGGGGATATAGATAGGTATTTAAAGAGAGAGGTAGATGAAAGACAGACAACAGACAGACAGACAGAGAAGAGAGAGAGAGAGAGAGAGAGAGAGAGAGAGAGAGAGAAGAGAGAGAGAGAGAGAGAGAAGAGAGAGAGAGAAGAGAAGAAAGAAGAGAGAGAGAGAGAGAGAGAGAGAGAGAGAGAGAGATAGAGAGAGAGGAGAGAGAAGGAGAGAGAAGGGGGGGGGATGAGAGAAATGTAGAATAGAACAAAAAAATAAATGCATAAGTAAAAAGATAAATAAAATAAGGTAAGTAACACAAATCTCAAATGAATGAGAAAAAGAAAGAGCCAGAGATAAAAAGATACACAGACAGTCAGACAAACAGAAAGATAAAGACGGAAAGAGAGAAAGAGAGATGAAGAAACAGAGGCCAATTATCCTTCTCCGCTTTCCTCTCCTTTCTTCGTTTGCTTTGTACCCTTTCCTGTCCCGGAAACCCTTTGTCTTTTCGTTTTTCTCTTGTGTCTTGTATTTACTTTTTTCTCAACAGGTATGGATTACCTTTTTCTTCTCCTTTTCTATTTTTGCTTAGTAATTATAACGATTGTAAATGTAACGCAACAGTAAGAAAAAGGATAATAGTAATAATAATGATTATAAAAACAATAACAATGATAATTAATTTATCAATAGTAAAACTGATAATAACGATGATGAAAGAATATGATGATAAGAAGAAAAGAAGAAGAGAAAGAGAAAAAGTAAATGATAATACAAGTAATGATAAACATAAATGATTAATGAAATAGATGGCGATGATGATAATGATAATCAGAGTTAAAACTAACCAACGATAAAAGTTAATAATGAAATAATGATAATATATTATATACTTACTCTCGCCTTACATGTTACTACTACACTAACTAGTACTCACTACTACTTACTACTACTACTACTACTACTACACCTATACTACTAGAATAATGATAATAATAACAATAATAGTAATGAAAATAATACATAATGATATATAATACATTAATGATATATAACAGTGATAGTGAAAATGATAATGAAACTAAATACGACAATCTCGATGATTTTCTTAATACTGACGATGAACCATAATAAAAAAAATAAGGAATGTAAATGATAATAATAATGATATAATAATAATGAAATAATAATAATAATAATAATAAAATAATAATAATAAAATAATAATTAATATCAATAATAATAATAATAATAATAATAATTAATAATGGTAAACAACAACAACAAAGAAATGAATAAATAATAATAATAATAATAAATGATAAAATATGATTATGACTATGAC
>NW_020869186.1:969051-971551 GCF_003789085.1 Penaeus vannamei
TTTAATGATACGCAATCATGCTTATCCGCACACAAAGGGCCGCCCCGCGAGCGCGCGCGCAAAAAGCCCCGGTGTAAAGACAGCTTCGTGAGAACTAGCCTTTGGTTAAAACGCTTTCTTAAGTGCGGGTTTTGCATCTATGTATCTGTTGCGGCCTCACCCCCCCCCCCACTACCAGCATTTCTCTCTCTCTTTCCCTAACACCCTCTCTCTCTCTCTCCATCCTCTGCTCTCTTTGTCTCTCTCGCTTCCTCCGCTCTCTCTCTCGTATACTCTCAGAAGAAGATTCTCGATCTTCCATACAGCAATCATCCTCACCTCTCTCTGACTCTCATCTCCTTCATGTTCTCATTATTTCTCATCCTCCTCTCTCCTCTCTCTCTCACACAACACATTCCACCCATACCCACGCGCGTCAGCGCATGTATGTGTGATTATGAATGTGTATGAGCGTGCTTAGGTTTACGTGCATATATGTACACATGTCTGTACACATCCCGCAGACGGCGCGGCGGCCGCGCGGCGCGAGCTCCCCGCCGGAGACCCGAGCGCCGACTCCTCCAAACACATCTCGGCCCGAATCCCCGCGAAAATTGCTTCCGAGAACCAATTCCTCGTCTATGAAATCTCGTAATCCGCAGACGGCTCCTCAATTTACCTTCCTCGCCTGTGGCCACACTTCCCCCGCGCGATTCGTCTCATTCCTTGTCCTTATTGTTTTTCTTCTTTTGTGACGGGCGTTTCTCTGTATTTTTTGTTTATCTTTTGTTGCTGATCTGTTGTGCTTTTACTACATTTTACTACATACTATATTGATTATGTAATTCTCTGGTTTTAACTGTTTTGTGTTTGTTTGTTTTTATATTTTTGCCTTTCTTTGCTATATCATTTACCATTATCATCCTTTTGTTTTTCTAAAATGTATTCCTTTTAACTCCTCCAACATTGTTTCTCCTTTCCTTGCACTTCGGAAATTCTTCTATGTATCTTCCCCACGTCATCCTTTCGTTCTGTTTATTCTCCTTCTGTTCTTTCATTTCTCATCTTATCTCTTTGCATTGCTTTTCTCCATATTTTTTCCCCTCTTCTTTATCTCCTTCATTCCTTTTTTTTTATTCTTCTCTGTGCCACATCTCTTCCTTTTTACTTCATTCTTCTTCTTCCGCTTCTCTATTCTTCCTATTCTGTACTTTATTCCTCTTCTCACCTCTCCTCCTTACCTTTATCTCCTTCTTCCACCTCTCTCTTTGTTCGTTCTTGTTCTCTTTCTTTATTTTTCATTTCCTTCATCCAGCCTCTCCTTTTTTTTCTCACTTCTTCTGTCTTTCTTTCTTTCATTTCTTATTAATCTCCTCTCATTTTCTTCACTTTCTTTAATCCTCATATCCTGCTTCATTCTCCATCTTTCCTTTTCCCCGTATTTGTTACTTCTTTCTTCGCTCCTCACTTCCATTTTCATACCTTCAATCCTCCTCTTTCTTTTTTTTTTCCTCTTCCTGTATTCCGTTCCTTAATATTTTTTCTTCCTCTTTCCTTTCCTCTTGTCTTTTCTTCACTTCTCTCTTTTTTTCTTCTTCTACCTTGTTACCTTCTTCATCAGTTATATCTTATTCCACTGGATGACACGTAGATGATTCTGAGATCAAATTACCAGCAAATTACTACAGTAAAACAGCTGATCTTGATGACCTTTTGGTGGCTATGTTCATATCGTGTGACCTCTGACCTCGTCTTATTTTCAGTTGGAGAATAATTTGTATCGTGATTTTTTTTCTTTTTTTATATTGAATATTCATCATACATTATCCTTTTCACTGTTTTTACCGCTGCTTTTTAAAGGTACTGACATCATTATCAAATACATTATCGTCATTGCTATTCTTAACCTTATTGCTAACCTTATATCATTAATAATATCAGTATTAACGTCATTTTAGTTTTAGTTTTGTTAAACTTGTCACTTTTTATGTTTTCATTGTTATCAGTTTTACGCTCATATGAATGTTCAGTGCATGTACGTATGTTTGTGTTTGTGTGTAAGTATTAGTCTTTTCCATTTACTTACCCCTTGGCACTATCTGTCTTTTTTTTCTTTTTTTTTTTCTCCCTGGTCTGCGTTTCAAGTCACTTGCCAATGTATTTATCTGTTTATGTTTATATTTATCATATCGTTCACTCGAATGCCAAGAAGTGTTGTTCACTCTCTCTCTCTCTCTCTCTCTCTCTCTCGCTCACTCTCTCTCTCTCTCTCTCTCTCTCTCTCTCTCTCTCTCTCTCTCTCTCTCTCATCTCGCGCGCGCGCGGCTGTGTTTGTGTGTGTGGGGGGGGGGGGGGCGTGTTTTGACTGCTCGACTCTAATAAATCAAGTAAACGCTTTCCAAAGAAAACGCCATAGACGGCCGGATTGTGTGCCATTCAAAGGGCTTTTTGTTTGGTTTGTTTTGGTTTTTCCATATATCCGCTTTCATAATAATAGAATTCATGAATCTCTTCTCTCTCT
>NW_020869186.1:979062-989062 GCF_003789085.1 Penaeus vannamei
GAGAGGAGGGGAAGAAAGGGAGGGTGGGAAAAGGGAGAGGGGGAAGAGAGGGGAGAGTGGGGAGAAGAAGGAGAGGTGGGGAAGAGGGAGAGAGAGATGGGGAGGTGGGGAGAGAGGGGAGGGAGAGGTGCGGGAAGAGACGGAAGGGAGGAAGGTCTAAGAGGGGAGAGGTGGAGGGAAAAGGATGGAGCGGGAGGTTGGGAGGAGAGAGAGTGAGAGAGAGCACAGTGGAAGGAGGAGAAAGAGGAGAAGGAGGTGAAAAACTGAAGGTGAAAGAGAGAGTGAAGGAAGGATGTAAAGGCGAGGAGGGTGGAGGAGAGGGAGGGTGGAAGAGAAAAAGAGGAAAATGGAGAAAAAGGAAAAAGAGAGATAGAAAAGCAGAAGAAGGAGAAGGAACTGTAAGAAAAAGAAAGAGATAAGGGAAAACAAGTAAAGAAAAATGAAGAAGAAGAATAGAAGGAGGATGAATAAAGGGAAGAGAATAGATATAAGAAGTAAAGAAAGGGGGAGAGGCAGAGAAAAAGGAGATAGAGAAAGAGAAGGAAAAATGGAGGAAGGAAGTAGGAAGCAAGACAAGAAGGAGTAAGAGAAAAAGGGTGTATAGAAGAAAGAGGAGGAGGAGGAGGAAATCATACGATTGAAAAGGAGCCTAAGAAGATAAAATAATAAGGATAAAGCAATAAAGAAGGAGAAGCGTAAAGGTGAAACAATGGTAGAAAAGAGGAGGAGGAGGAAGAAAGAAAAGAGAAGCTAATAGGTGAAAAAGGGTAGACAAAAAAAAAGAAAGAAAGAAGAAGAGAGGAAAGAGGAAAAAGGAGAGCGAAAAGGTTGAAACGAGGGTAAACAAAACAAAAAAGAAAGAAAGAAAAGAAAGAAAGAAAGACAGAAAGAAAGAAAGAAAGAAAAAAGAAAGAAAGAAAGAAAAAAAAAAAGAAAGAAAAAAAAAAAAGAAAGAAAGAAAAGCGAAAGAAAGAAAGAAAAAAAGAAAAAGGAGGAGGAGAAGGAGGAAGGAGGAAGGATCTGGTTCCTCATCTCCCTTCACTCGGCATCCTCAGAGATCCAGCTTAGGAGATCAAGGAGGAGGAGTTAGAGAAGGAAGGAGAAATGGGAAAGGAGATTTTTGTTTCTTTTTTTAATCATTAGAATATTTTTGATTATTGTATTTGTGTTTTTTATTTTACTAATAAATTTTAATCGAATCTTTGTCTCTTTTTTATAAATTGCTAATTAATACATTTTTTGTAATTTTTTGGTATTTAAGTTTTTTTTTTTTTCATTTTACTAATAAATTCTATTGGAATCTTTGTTTCTTTTTTATAAATTGCCAATTAATACTTTTTTGTTATTTTTTATGATTGAAAAATATACAAATGAATTGTATTACGATCTTTTTTTTATCTATGTATTTCTTTTTACTTACAGATGGACATCAATGCATTTTTTTCAATCAATTACAGTTAACTATATTGTCTTACAAATGGACACCATCGCCATATTTCTTTTTTTCAATTTAATTCTTCTATCACTTACAGATGAACTCTATTACAAAATTTTGTTCACTGTTAATTTCTCTCTCTCTCTCTCTCTCTCTCTCTCTCTCTTTCTTTTTCTCTTTCTCTCTCTCTTTGAGTCACCCTCCCCCTTCCCCACCCTTCCCCTAACTCCTTCTCCCTATTCCCCTCCTTTTTCCCCTTTCCCCCCCTTCCCCTCCTCCCTCCCTCCCCCCCCTCGTGCCACCGAGCAGTGCCAACAGAGGCTGGGTTAACGAAGGCCAGGGAGCCAGTGCCACTTAATTGCAGATAAATGCCATATTTTTGTTGATTTGGAAAGGGAATTTTATCACTTTATCTCGATCGTTGTGAGAATGTGCTGAAAATTGGTGTCAGTTGAACATCCTTCCACCATTCTTCAGTTGAATGCTTAATCATAAGACAATTTTACTAACTGTACTGTACTAACCTTTCTAGCGTCCTCAGTTGTAAAGATTTACAAATTGATGGATAGATAGAGAGCTAAATGAACAGATAAATAAACAAATAGATAAATTAAAGTCTACTCCCCAATCCAGCCATTAATCGTTCCATTTCTCCTAATTTTATTTTCTCCCTTTATCACTATCAATTCTCTCTCTCTCTCTCTCTCTCTCTCTCTCTCTCTCTCTCTCTCTCTCTCTCTCTCTCCTCTCTTCTCTCTCTCTCTCTCTCTCTCTCTCTCTCTCTCTCTCTCTCTCGTCTATCTTTATATCTAATATACATTATATATATATCTATATATATATATATATATATATATATATATATATATATATATATATATATATATATATATATATATATTTATATATACATATATACATATATATATACGATACAATATATTATATAATATATTATAATATATATATATATATATATATTATATATATATATATATATATATATGCCCCCACCCTCCCTCCCTCCCTTCCCCAACACTTTCACTCCCACTCTCTTGCCCCTTATTTCCTCTACTCCTCCCCTCCTCCCCTTTCTTCCCCCTCTCCCCCCCTTTCTCCATATGGAATGATCAATCTTTATATCTTAGATTTTCAATCATTATCTTGTATACGATCTGTAGATTTTTCTATATCTTTTTCCATAGAAATGAACATTTTGGCCTTTTTCCACTGTAATTTTTCCATCACTTTATTGCGATCAGTGGACAGCATTTACAAATCATAAGTAATTTTTTTTTTTTTTTTTGTGATCAACAGAGATTTAGAATTATAGAATTTACTGTATCTTTTCCCTTAGAAATGAATACCTTCTGCATTTTTCAATCATAATTTCTCTATCACTTGCAAATGAACTATACTAAAGATTATTGTCCAGCGTTTTGTTGTTGTTTCTTTTTTCATCTTTCTTATATTTCTTAAACAAATAAGCACTATTGAATTTTTCTTCTTATTGCAATAAATGGACAGCACTTGAAAACTATAGTGAAAATTATTATCCAGTGTTTTGTTGTTCTTGTTTATCTTTATCTTTTCATATATCTTAAACAAATAAGCATCATTGCATTTTCCTTTTTATTGCAATAAATAGCCAGCACTTAGACCTTAATTAACTTTTCTATGTGTGATCTTCAGAATAGCTAGTAAGACCACAAAGAAATGACAGCCACTTCTATAATCTTTAGGAATGTTGGAGATCAAGATGATACTTTGTCAGTTGTCTTATGTTAGAAAAATAAGGAGACAAACATACGAATAAATATGAAAAGAAAACGGTAAGTAAAAGAATAAGAAACAACGGTAAGTGAATAAATGAATAGGAGAAGAAAAGGGTAAGTAAATGAATAATCAAATAATAGTGTTAGATGAAGAGAAAGAGATAATTAAATAAATAAACAGAGAATAGATAGAGATGAACAAATTGTACAAATATAATTTATAAATCACATAGATGATAGGACAAAATCGTATATATGAATAAATGAATGTAATTGATAAATAAGCAAATAGTGAAACGAACAGAAGAAGGATAAACAATATATGGATAAAAGGTTATGAATAGGTAAAAGATAGATAGATAGATTGATAAAATAGTAGACATAGAAATGTGAAAGAGGTTAAATCAAAAGGGTGATAAAAAAATTACAGATAAGAATTAAGATAAAAGTATATAAAGATATTAACATGTATTATTGTTTGATCTTAGTAAGAGTAAAGGTCTTTGTTATGTCTTCCCCTTAAATTATTTCTTTTTTTTCTTTCTCTATATCCTCTTTATCCAGTTTCTCTTACGCCCTTAATCCCTCCTTTCTCTTTTCTTTCTCTTGCCCCCCCCCCATACCCCCCTTAGCATTCTCAATTCTCTCCTCTCTCTCTCTCTCCCTTTTTCTGTCATCTCAACCCCTTCTCTTTTCTGCCCCCCCCCCCTCCCCTCCCCCTCCACCCACTCTCCATCTATTCTGCTTCAATGTTCTTGTCTTTCATTCTTTTGTTTTCCTTTCTTTGTTTTCTTTCTCTCATTCTTTCTTTCCCCATTTTCGCTTCTCCTCCTCCTTCCTTCCTCCCTCATTCGTCTCTCATATATCCTATTTCTCCCTCATTCTTATATTTTTGCCTTATTCTCTCTTCTCAGTCCCTCTCTCCCTCCCCTTTCCCCGTCCTTACCACCCTGAAATCTCTTAATCCTTCTTCATCTTTCATTCCACCCCCCTTCCCCTCTCTCTTACCTCCCCTCCTCCACTCTCTCTCTCTCCTCATTCTGTTTTCCTTTCCTCCTCACAACTCTCTCTTCCCCTCATTCCCCTCCTCTTCTTGTCCCTCATTCCCCATTTCTCTCCCCCTCCCCCAGCTTTCTCCACTGTCACCCCCTCCTTCACTTTTAACCTGCCCCCCCTTCTCTCCTTCCTCATTCTAGAACATTCATTTCCCTTTTCCCTCCCTCCCATCCCCCCCTTTCTCCCTCTCTCTCTCCCTCAAAAAACCCTCCCTTTCTCCTCCCTCCCCTTCCCTCTCCCAGTCCCTCCCTTCCTAACCCCTCCATCTCCCCCTCCAAAAACCCTCCTTTCTCCCCACCCCCTCCCCTTCTCCTCTCCTTCCCTCCCCTCTTCCCCACCCCCTCCCTCCCCTCTCCCACCCCACCCCCTCCCCATCCCATCCCCCTCTCCTCTTCCCCACCCCACCCCCACCCAACCCAACCCCCCCTCCCCACCCCACCCCTTTCCCTCTACCCCACCCCCTTTCCACCCTCCCCCTTCCCTCCCCCTCCACCCCCTCTGTCCCATCTCCCCTTCCATCTTCCTTCCTTCCTCTCGCCTCCTTAACTCAGGCCCCTAAGAAGAGAGGCCCAAAGGGTGTCACACGACTGGCCCTCAGGATCCTCGAGGTGCAACTTGAGGAGAGGATAACGTGCGGCTCGAGGCCCTTCAGCTCTTAATCCTGTGATTTAGGGGCTGGAGGAGGAGGAGGGGGTGGGGGTGGGGGTGGAAGGTGGAGGGGAGGAGGGGGAGGAGGGGGGTTGAGGGGGAAGGTGAAGGAGGAGGAGGAGGAGGTGGGTGGGGGAGGAAGGTGGGGAAGGGGAGGAGGGGGTGGGGAAGGTTGGAGGAGGGAGGAGGGGGTGGGGGAAGGTGGAGAAGAGGAGGAGGTAGGGGGGTGGGGGAAGTGAAGGAGGTGGTGGGGAAGTGGAGGAGGAGGAGGGGTGGGGAAGTGAGGAGAGGAGGAGGAGGAGGAGGAGGGGTGGGGGAGGAGGGGGTGGGAGGAGGGTGGGGTGTAGGGAGGAGGGGGTGGGGGAGGAGGTGGAGGGAGAGGTGGGGAGGGAGGAGGAGGGGTGGGGAGTGGAGGAAGGAGGAGGAGGAGGGGGGGGAGGGTGGGGGTGGGAGGTGGTAGGAGGGGGTGGGGGGTAGGAAGGAGGGGGGTGGGAAGGAGGAGGGAGGAGGAGGAGGGGTGGGGGTAGGTGGAGAGGGTGGGGGAAGGTGGAGGAGGAAGGAGGGGGGGGAAGTGGAGAGGAGGAGGAGGAGGGGGGGGAGGTGAGGGGGGAGTGGGGGGGTAGGGTGGAGGAGGGGTGGGGGAAGGTGGGAGGAGGAGGTGGGGAGGAGGGTGGGGTGGGGGAGGAGGGGTGGAGGAGTGCGGAGAGGGTGGGGAAGGTGGAGGAGAGAGGGGTGGGAGGGGAGGAGGAGGAGGAGAGGAGGTGGGGGAAGGTGGAGGAGGGGTGGGGAAGGTGGAGGAGGAGGAGGGGGGGAAGAGGAGGGAGGAGGAGGAGGAGGAGGAGGAGGCGGTGGGGGAAGGTGGAGGAGGGGGTGGGGGGGGTAGGGTGGAGGAGGGGGTGGGGAAGTGGAGGAGGAGGAGGTGGTGGAGGAGGAGGGGTGGGGGAAGGTGGAGGAGAGGAGGGGTGGGGAGGGGTCGAGGAGGAGGAGAGGGTGGGGAGGGGGAAGGTGGAGGAGGAGGGGGTAGGAGGGGGGAAGGTGGAGGAGGAGGAGGAGGGGTAAGAGGAGGTGGAGGAGGAGGAGGAGGAGGGGGTGGTGGGGGGAGGTGGAGGAGGAGGGGAGGAGGGGTGGAGGAGTGGAGGAGGAGGGGTGGGGAAGGGGAGGAGAGGTAGGGGTGAGGAGGAGGAGGGAGTAGGAGGGGTGGGAAGGTGGAGGAGGGGGTGGGGGAAGGTGGAGGAGGGGTGAGGGGTTGGGGGGTGGGGGGTGGGGAAGGTGGAGGAGGAGGAGGAGGGGGTTGGAGGAGGGTGGGGAAGGTGGGGAGGAGGAGGAGGAGGGGGTGGGGAAGGTGGAGGAGGAGAGGGTGGGGTTGGAGGGGTGGGGAAGGTGGAGGAGGAGGAGGAGGAGGAGGGGGTGGGGAAGGTGGAGGAGGAGGAGAGGAGGGGGTGGGGAAGGAGGTGGAGGAGGGGTGGGAGGATGGGTGGGAAGGAGAGGGGTGGAGGGGGGGGAATGTGGAGGAGGAGGAGGAGGGGGGTGGGGGAAGGTTGGAGGGAAGGAGGAGGAGGAGAGGAGGGGAAAGGTGGAGGAGGAGGAAGGAGGGGAAGGGGAGGAGAGGAGGAGGAGGAGAGGGTGGGAAGGTGAGGAAGGAGGAGGGGTGGAAGTGGAGGAAGGAGGAGTGAGGAGGAGGGGGGGGAAGTGGGAGGAGAGAGGAGGAGGAGGGGGTGAGGGGAAGTGAGAAGGAGGAGGAGGAGGAAGGTGGAGGAGGAGGAGGAGGGTGGGGAAGGTGGAGGAGGAGGAGGAGGGGATGGGGAAGGTGGAGGAGGAGGAAGGGGTGGGGAGGTGGAGGAGGAGGTGGGAGGTGGAGGAGGAGGGGGTGGGGAAGGTGGGAGGGAAGAGGGTGGGGAAGGAGAGGAGGAGGGGGTGGGAAGGAGGAGGAGGAGGGTGGGAAGGAGGAGGAGGGGGTGGGGAAGGAGGAGGAGGAGGAGGAGGATGAAGGAGAAGGAGGAAGGGGGAGGAAGCGAAGCAGAGTTGGGGGGGAGGTGGGAGAGGAGGAAAAATAGGAGGAGGATGGGAAATAGGAGGAAGAGGGAGGAAAGCGAAAAGGATTGGATGGAGGAGGGAGAAAAGGAGGAGGAGGAGGAGGTGGGAAGGTGGAGGAGGAGGAAGGAGGAAGGGGAGGAGAAGGAGGTGGATGTGAAGGGAAGGGTGAAGGAGGAGGAGGAAGGTAACGGAGAAAGGAAGAGGAGATACAGGAGAAAGAAAAGTAAGAGAAGGAGGAAAAGTGAGTGAGAGGAAAGAAAATAAAAACAAAAAAAAAACACAAAAAAACAGAAAAAAAACACAAAAAACAGAAACCACATGAAACGGCAGGAACTATAACACAACTTAAGTCCAAGAGATCGTATGTTAATCTCCCTTACCGCCCCTCCCCCCTCCCCCTCTCTCTTCCCCCACTCTCCTCCCCTCTCTTCCCCCCTCTTTTCCCTTTCTCCTCCTCCCCTCCCACCCCTCTTCTCCCCCTTACACCCCTCTCCTCCCCTTCACCCCTACCCCAATCTCCCCCCATCCTCCCCTCTCCCTCCCTCTCCTGCCCCTTACCTCTCTCTATCCCATTCCCCACCCTAAACCTCCCCCCCCAACCATCCCCCGTTACCCCCCTACCCCTCTCGACCCTTTACCCTTCCAAACCCCCCCCCTTTCCTTTACCCCCCACCCCCACCCCTGTGCCCGAGAAAAAAAAAGAAAAAAAAAAACAAAATCATAAAAAAGAATTAGGTTAATAAGGAAAGGCCTCGAGGCTAATCAATCAGTCATTAAAAAGAGAGAAAAAAAGAAAAAAATAAATAAATAAAAAGAAGAAGAAGAAGAGAAAATAAGAAGACGAAGAGAAAAGAAGAAGAAGGAAATGAAGAGACAAGTTTATGACTCGTTTTTTTTTTTTTTTTTTTTTTTTTTTTTTTTTTTTTGGATTTCGTGTTTTATTTTTCTTGTCTTCCTTTTCCTTCCTCGTCACAAAAGAAAGAAAGGAAGGGAGGAAAAGAAGGAAGAAGAAAAGAAGAGATTTGAAATGAAGAGAAAAATGAAAGAAAGAGAGAGAGAAAGAGAAAGGATGAAAGAAAAGGAGAGAAAGGATGAAAGAAAGAGAGAGAAATGAATGAAAAAAAAAGGAAAAAATAATTGAACAGATAGATAAAGGATAAGAAGAAAATAAGAACAATATACGTCCAAAAGGGAAATGAAAGAAAATAAATAAATGAGAAATACGAAATATGAAGAAGGACATTAGGATATCCGTCAAAGAAAGGAAAATGAAAAAAAAAAAATAGATAAATGGAAAATATAGAAGAAAACAGGTGGAGAAACTAAGGAACAGGAAAGGACAGAATAAAGGAGAGGGAAACAGGAAAAAAAGGGGAAAGCAGAAGAAGCAAGGAAGAAATAGGGAAAAAATGGAGGAAAAAGTAGGGAAAGTAAGGAAAAAAGGAGGAGAGAACAGGAAAAAAGAAGAAATAGAAAGGAAAAAGGGAAGAAAGAGCAGGGAAGAATTAGGGGAAAAAGGAATAAAGCAGGGGAGAAGCAAGGGGAAGCAGGGAAGCGCAAAGGAAAGGTATGGAAGCAGGGAAAGGCAGGACAATAGTAAGGGAAATTAAAGGAAAAAAAAAGGAAAAAACATAGAAAGACAAAAGAAAAAAAAAACAGGGTAAAAGTAGGTGAAAAACAGAAAAAAACATGAAAAAGTAAGTAAAAGAAACAAGAAAAAAAACATGGAAATACAGAAAAAAAACAGGGAAAAAGTAGATGAACAAAAAGGAAAAAAAGTAGGTGAAAAGAAAACAGAAAAAAAACATGGAAAGAAGAAGAAGAAAAAGAAGAAGAAAAAAAAACAGGAAAAAAAGTAAGATGAAAAAAACGAAAAAGTAGATGGAAAAACAGGAAAAAGTAGATGAAAAAAACCGAAAAAGTAGATGAAAAACAGGAAAAAAAATAGAAAAAAAAAAAGTAGATGGAAAAAACAGGAAAAAAGTAGATGAAAAAAAAACGAAAAAAGTAGATGGAAAAAAGAAAAAGTAGATGGAAAAACAGGAAAAAGAAAACAGCAGAAACCTCAAAAGGGAAACCCTAAAGATGATCCTCATTGGCAGACGCATAAAAAGACTTCATTAAAAAAAAGAAAAAAAAATCATTAATTAAAAAAAAAAAAAAAAAAAATACTTTGACCACGACACCAAAACCTTAAAAAGACGGACGTATCATAATAATATTAATTACTGCAGATGTCTTCATAATTCCGCGCACTAAAAAAAAAAAAGAAAAAAAAGAAAAAAGAGAGAGAAAAAAAAAATCGCTAATTACTGTTTACACTGCTGGCGACGTCCCACCGTAATCGAAGCCCCGCCCCCCCCTCCCTACACCACGCCCCCCTTTCCCTACCCTCCCCCGGTCCCCACCACGCCCCTTCTCCCTACCCCCCACTACCCTCCATGCCCATTCTCCTCCCCCCTTCCACACCCCCTCTCTCTATCCCCCTCTAAACCACGCCCCCTTTCCCTCCTCCTCCCCCTTCCCACCACGCCCCTTCTCCCTACCCCCCCACTACCCACCACGCCCATCCCTTCCCCCTTCTTCCACGTCCCCTCTCCCTATCCCCTCTAACCACCACGCTCATCCCCTCCCCCCCCTTTCCATGCTCCTCCATCTCCCCCACCCCCTCCCACCTTCCCCCCTCCCCCTCTTTCTTCCTCTCCTCCCCCCTCCACCCTCCCCCTCCTCTCACCATCATCCACCATCATCCCCCATCCCCTCCCCCCTCCACCCCCTTCCCCTCCCCTCCACCATCATCCCCCCATCATCGCCCCATCCCGCCTCCCCTCATCCCTCCCATACCCCTCCACCCCCCCCCTCCCCACCCTGCCACTTCCGCGAACAACGGATTTTAATATCGTCGCTAATCCGGCTCTAAAAGCTCTATAAAGTCATTACGAATGTTTTATGGCTCGGGTTGGCAGCCTGATGTTCCTGCTCTATTTTTTTACTTTTTTTTTTTTTTTTTACTTTTTTTCTTTCTTTTTTTTGGGGGTGGGGTCGGGATGAG
>NW_020869186.1:994062-996562 GCF_003789085.1 Penaeus vannamei
TCATTTCACTCTCATTGTCATCATCACCATAATCGTTATCCTGAGTATCATCATCTCTTTATAGTTTCGTTATTACACTTTTTTTTCTTTTTTATTATTATTAATTACACCTACCATTATTGCTCCCTTGATGTCTTCCTATCATTATTACACTTTTTTAATTATTATTATTTATTGCTCCGTTATCGCTCCCTTCCTGTCTTCTTATCGGCTTTCGTATTCTCCCTCATTCGCTGCTCCTCCAACACCCTCCAACAACAATCTCCACTTTTTTGTTCTTTTTTTATCAGTATTTATTGCACCGTTATCGCTTCCTCCATGTCTTTTTATCGGTTTTCGTATTCTCTCCCTCATTCGCTGCTGCTCCAACACCCTCCAACAACAATCTCCACCTTTTTTCTTGCTTATTATAATTTATCGCTCTCTTCCTGTCTTCTTATCGGTTTTCGTATTCTCCCTCATTCGCCGATCCTCCAACACCCTCCAACAACAATCTCCACTTTTTTGTTATTTTTTATCATTATTTATTGTACCGTTATCGTTTCCTCCATGTCTTCTTATCGGCGTTGTATTCTCTCCCTCATTCGCCGATCCTCCAACACCCTCCAACAACAATCTCCACCTTTTTTCTTTTTTTATCATTATTTATTGCTCCGTTATCGCTCCCTTCCTGTCTTTATTATCGGCTTTGCGTATTTCTCCCTCATTCGCACGATCCTCCAACACCCTCCAACAACAATCTCCACCCTTTTTTTTTCTTTTTTTTTATCATTATTTATTGCACCGTTATCGCTCCCTTCCTGTCTACTTATCGGACTTATCGTATTCTCTCCCTCATTGCCGATCCTCCACACCCTCAGACAACAGTCTCCCAACACTGTATTATATCCCACCATTCATTCACCAAAACACCCACATCTCTTAATTAGGAGCGACACTATGGTCCATCACCATCACAGAAACAATTATAAAAGAAAGAATAAAAAAGAAAAAAAAAGAAAAAGAAGAAAGAAAAAAAAGAGAAAAAGAAGAAAAAGAAAAAAATGAAAAGAAGAAGAAAGAAAAGAGAAAAAAAGAAAGAAAGAAAAAAGAAAAAGAAAGAAAATGAATAAATAAGAAAAAAGAAAAGAAAAAAGAAAGAAAGAAAGAAAAGAAAAGAAAAGAAAGAAAAAGGAAAGAAAGAAAAGAAAAAAGAAAAGAAAAAAAGAAAGAAAAAGAGAAAAAAAAAAAGAAAAAAAAGAAAAGAAAAGAAGAAAGAGAAAGAAAAGGAAAGAAAAAAGAAAAGAAAGAATGATTATAAATGAACAAAGAAAAAAAAAGAAAAAAAGAAAGAAAGAAGATAAAAAAGAAAAGAAAAGAAAAAAAACAGATTGCGTGTTGGTCCCATTCTCCGTTTATATCGAGGTTTATGGTTAAGACAAAGCCAGTTAGCTTATCTCGGGCTTTCGNGTGGCTTCTGTTAGATTTGAGTAAAATCATACAATATATTAGATTCCCCGAGTGGCTTCTCTGAAGTTTTATTAATTAGGGAAATAAATAATCAAGTAGGTGACGCGACAGGTCGTAAATATATAAAGAAATATCCATAAATCTAGTATCCGAGATTAATAAAAGTTTGATAATGACATTAAGAAAATAATAATTTTTAAAAGATTATATCAAAAGAATTGAATAACTTAACATAAATGACAAATTCTTGAAATGAGTAGTTAGAAGTCGTTAAATAAATTAGATATTAAGAGATGAATATCACAGGCTCCTATCCATCTTAAAGAAGGTTTTTTACTCTTGAGAGATAGATAAAATCTCGAAAAAATGAGACCTGTCAACTCACTCGCCACCCGAGACTTCGAACTGCTCGAAACTTAAGGGTTAGAATTCATGAGACAATAAACACAATACTTTTTATGTATATATTGTCAAATACTTTATATATATATTTACACGTTTATCATGGCTTGGCGGCAATACAATATGGGCGTGTAGCGTGTGTGGGCGGGAAGCATCTCTTAGAGTGTTTGAGCGACGCCCGCTGGTTCGAGACAGGTTCGAAACAGGTTCGAGACAGGATTCGGGACCAAGGAATCGAGGGAGTCGAGCGTGTCGAGGGAACAGGTAAAGTATTAGGATGCGGGATAAGGGGATTGGTATGAGGTCGTAAAATTAAGAATAAAGAACGAAAGGGAGAGAAATAAGCCTAGCCAAAGATGGAATGAAAGAAATTAAGACATTACCGAAGGAATAGGAAAATAGAGAACGAGAAGGAGATTTGCATGTGAGAAAATCGGTAGAAAAGAACGTTGATAACAACATAAACCATAATAATAAGGAATAAAAAGAAGAAGGAATGCGAGGGAAAGAAAACGAGAGACAGGAGTAAGGTAACGAAGAAAAAAGAAAAGTAGAAAACGAGTCGATTACCATAGAGGGTGAACGAAAGAAGGGAATGAGGGAGGAGCGAGAGAAAAAGAGGGAAAAGTAGCAGATGATAAGAGAGAGA
>NW_020869186.1:1001562-1004272 GCF_003789085.1 Penaeus vannamei
TTATTGCAGGCGAATATCTTGTGGGAATTTGAAAGTGTCTATATTCTATCAAACGTTAAAGAATTCTGTCAAAGAAAATAATGCCTCTTATAGTAAAAAAATACATAAATTAAAATAGATATAATACAAAAAAAAAAAAAAAAAAGTGGTGAGGCAGGCTTGTTTTAACATCAATTGACAGAAGCGAGGTGGAGGGGGCCACCAATGATCAGCCATAAAGTTAGTCCGGTTGTGTCATTTTTTTGAATGTAATACAAAAAAAAAAAAAAAAAAAAAAAAAAAAAAATGAGGTGATTGGATTGAAATTTTATATACTAAGAAGGATACAATAATTTTTGCTGCTGCTGTTCTGAGACGCAGCCTGTAATTAGAACAGATAGAGTAGAACTTGAAAAAAAGAGAAAAATATTTCTTTCTTTTGCCCTTATATTTCCTGAATTGTTATCTTTAAAGAATTGTATTTTTTCGCATCATCACGATCATTATCAATCACCATTTTTCGATAAGTACCCTACTGGTTGTTTTTCTATATTCTCTTAAGTTTCACAAATAATTTCTAATTCATAACACCTCTCTAACTTCCTGGTCGATTTCTTTTACCTCACAAATCACTCCTTTTCTTGCACTAAGAAATTTAAGACCATTGGTATTATAATCCCTTGATTATGAAAGGAATTGTTGATATGAGTTGACGCGAAAAGTTAAAGGGGACAGAGAAATCGCGCATGTTAACCGTAGCTTGAGGAAGATGAAAGACCAGCCATAAACTGTCATGACATTAACTTCTGAAAGCCCAATATTTTAATCCTGAACTTTCCCAATATAACGTCTGTTTTAAGATAAACCAATAGACGAAAGAATTGTCTGGCCTCCACAGCTTGCTGAACTATTGTAGCACAGGATGTAAATCGCCTTCATAAACATCTCCCCTCTCTCTCTCTCTCTCTCTTCTCTCTCTCCCTCCACCACCCCCCATTCCTCCTCCAACTCCTCAAGAGTTGTTCTCTTCTCTCTTCCTCCCATTTCCCCCTCCCGTCGGGCCGACCCTTCACACCATCCTCTCAGCCCCTGCTTTCTCCGGCTCCCACTCCCGCCCTCCTCTCTCCCTCTCCTTCCTTCTCTCTCCTCCACTCTTGCCCCTGCCTCTCCCTTCCTTCCCGCTCCCCTCCCACCCTCTATTGCTAGCGCGAACGGTGGCTCTGCAGAGTGGCACTGTGCATGAAAGCGCATGCCCTGTGGCAACTTATCTCTCCAGACACGTGGCACTGGAGAGAGGAGATGAAATGCGTGTGTTTTGGGGGAGGTTCATCGAGGTACTAACGATCCCGCGGAGGTCCTTTTAAGTGCATATTACAATGGGTTGCTAGGGGAGCGACCTGGGGGAGGGGGGGAGGTCGGGGTGAGGGGAGGGGGAGGAAGGGGCCACGGAGTCGGGAGGGGAGGGGAGGAGGGAGGAGAAGATGGGGCAAGGGAAAAAGTTTGGGGGGAAAAAAATGAAGGTGGGAGGGAGGGAGAGAACAGGGGGGTGGGGAGAGAGGGGGGGTGGAAGGTGTAGGAGTGAGTAAACACGGCAAGACAGGAGAGAAAGAATGAGAAAGAGTGAAACGATGTAAGTGAACCTTGAACATAGATAGGTTGAAATAGATAGACAAAAATGGAAAGACATGGAATATGGAAGACAGAGATCAGTGGATAGATAGATAGACAGATGGGATAGAATTAGATAATAAAGAGACAGAAATGGATATAAGAGAGATAGATAAATAGACAGACACAAAGAAGAAGGAGGAGGAGGAGGAGGAAGGTTTAGGGAGCGAGAGAGAGAGAGAGCCAGAGAAGAGAGAGAGCAGAGAGAGAGAGAGAGAGAGAGAGAGAGAAGAGAGAGAGAAGAGAGAGAGAGAGAGAGAGAGAGAGAAGAGAGAAGATTGACAGAACAAGACAGACGGACAAAGAGCACAGGCTTAGAGAGAAGAGAAGGGATATACATACATACATATATATATATATTATTTATTCATAATATTCTATCTATAATATATTATATATATCCCTATTCTTATTCATCCTATATATTCATCCTATATTCATATAATTACTATTTATATATAAACCGAGAAGAGAGAAGAGAGAGAGAGAGAGAGGAATTAAGAGAGAGGTATAAGAAGAGACAGACAGAGAAAGGAGGTGAGAGAGAGTAGTAGAGAGAGAGAGAGAGAGACGAGAAGAGACGAATGACTTCGAGAGAGAGAGAGTAGCACGAGTATCGTAGAGAGTAGCGAGAGAGTCCATGATGAGATTCTCGGATCGTTTCTCTCTCAGTCATGCTATCTCGTAGAAAGAAACAAGACAACACACAGACACACAAGACAAGACATAACAGACAGACAGCCAGAAAGAGAGAACAGAGAAAGAGAGACAGAGAAATGAGAGACAGAGAAAGAGAGACAAAGGAAAGAGAGACAGAGAAATGAGAGCGCACGAGCAACAAGCAGCACGCAGCACAAGGCAACAGAGAGACACAAGAAACAGAAGAGACAGAGAAAGAGAAGACGGAGAAAGAGGAGACAGAGAAAGAGAGACAAAGAAAGAGAGACAAAGAAAGAGAGACAGAAAGAGAGACAAGAGAAAGAGAAGACAGAGAGAGCCGGGAACAGGACGAGAGGCGTAGAACAGAGAGGAGAGAAAGAAGACCGAGAAAGAAAGAAACAGA
>NW_020869187.1:0-12500 GCF_003789085.1 Penaeus vannamei
CCGAGGATGGGACGTTGCGCCATCGTGTAGGAATTGGCGCCAGAGGAACCTTCAAACTGGCTTCTGCGTAGTTGCGCCTTGTCAATCTAGATTAAGAAATGTTTATATTTTGATGCACTCATTTATTAGAATAAAATACTATTACTAATTATCGTTTTTATTTATATTACACAAATTATAATTTGTTTTCAAGGACTCTTGGACAACTAGTTGCATATGGACATATATAACCATTTATGTATGTGTCTATATTTATACACATAAACATACATATGAATACGCACATACATACACATAGGAATACGCACATACATACACATAGGAATACGCACATACATACACATAGGAATACGCACAATAACATACACATAGGATGACAATACACATACGCACATACATACACATAATGAATACGCACATACATACACATCATAATACGCACATACAATAACACATAATGAATACGCACACATACACATAGGAATACGCACGCACATACATACACATAGGAATACGCACATACATACACATAGGAATACGCACATACATACACATAGGAATACGCACATACATACACATACATACACATACGCACATAGGAGATACGCACCTAAAATTACACATAGGAATACGCACTAAATACACAATAGGAATACGCACCTATAGGAATAACGCACCTAATACACTAGGAATACGTACATATACATATACATATGAATACGCCACATAACATAGTAACATATGAATACGCACGTACCATATGAATAGCCACATATACATTATACATATGAATACGCACAGATATACGTACATATACATATGAAATACGCACATAACATATACATATGAATACGCACATATACATATACATATGAATACGCACATATACATATACATATGAATACGCACATATACATATACATATGAATACGCAATATACTATATACATATGAATACGCACATATACATATATACATATGAATACGCACATATACATATACATATGAATACGGCACATATACATATTACATATGAATACGCACATATACATATACATATGAATACGCACATATACATATACATATGAATACGCACATATACATATACATATGAATACGCACATATACATATACATATGAATACGCACATATTACATATACATATGAATACGCACATATACATATACATATATACATATACATATACATATGAATACGCAATATACGCATATGAATACATATACATATACATACGAATACATACGTACATATACATATGAATAAATACCATAGGAATACGCACATATACACATAGGAATACGCACATACATACACATAGGAATACGCACATACATACACATAGGAATACGCACATACTACACATAGGAATACGCACATAAAATACACATAGAATACGCACCTAAATACACATAGGAAATACGCACCACTAGGAATACGCAATAATACACATAGGAATACGCACATAAATACACATAGGAATACGCACATAAATACACATATATGGAATACGCACATATACATATACATGAATACGCACATATATATACATATGAATACGCACAATTATACATTATACATATGAATACGCACATATACATTACATATGAATACGCACATATACATATACATTGAATACGCACATATACATACATATAATACATTGAATACGCACATACATATACATATGAATACGCACATATACATATATACATATGGAATACCGCACAGATATACATATATATACATATGAATTACGCACATATACAATATACATATGAATACGCACATATGATATACATATAGAATACGCTCATATACATATATACATATGAATATACATATACATATAATACATATGATACGCACATTATACATATATACATATGAATACGCCCACATATACATACTATACATATGAATTACGCCAATATACATATACAAATGAATACGCACATATAAATTATCGATATATTAAATATAATAACAAATATATATTATATAACTATAAATACAAATGATAATATATATAAACGTATTTTAGTAACAGAAATATTAGATGTATTAATAGAGAGATATTATAATAGATAGATATATATACTATATATAGGATATATAGTAGATATATTAATATTATATATACGATATGATATATGAAATATGTGTATAATATATATATAGATATTGATAATACAGAACTGAAGGTAATAAAGATATATATATAGATATAGAAAGTAACAGAAGATAATGAATATATAAAGAAGATAGATACTATATCTATATAGTGATATATATATATATAATATATTCAGATATATATATAAATACATAATATATTATATAATAATATATATATTAAATAACCGAAATATGTAGATAACTTATATATATATATAATTACAAATATGTAGATGATATATATATAATACAGAAATGAAGTAGATATAATAAATATTAATATATCGAAAAGTGATAATTAAGATAAAAGTGGTAAGTAAATCTCATATATTATATATGAATAGTATATATCATATAGAGATATATATATTATATATATATATAGTATAACATATATATAAGAAATGTCAATTATATATTAAATGTAAATATATATATTAAATATGAAATATATATAATATAATGATATATGGCGACAAATACTTAATATAATAAATTAAATATTATATAGATATTAATTACTACTTTAGATATAGAAAGATATTTTTAGTGTGGAAAAAAAATAATAGAAATAAATTAATAATATATAAATAAATAATATAAATAATAAAAATTAAAAAATAAATTAAATATATAATAAATATAATAAAAATATTTATATTTATTTTAATTGATATCATTTATATATATATATATATTACACTAGTATATATTACTATATATAGTATAGATCCCTATATCACGCTTTATATTATATTATTTTAGATACTTATATAGTATATATTATATATATATACATATTAATTAGACTTATATCACTGATGTATTTATTGATTTATAAGTATCATAATGATATACTATATAATATATATTAATTTCTGATAATTATATTAATTTCAGCAATATATATAATATATAACTATATATTATAATTATATACCTACTATATACTATATATATATTACATATATATATACTATATAGTAATTATGCAGTATTATAATGTACCAGTATATATTATTACCATAGTATATATATATATAATATATATATATATATATATATGATATAACTATGATATAGATAGATGTAGAATATATATAATATTATATAGCATATATATAATATTATAGTAATTTATATTAGTTTCAATATTTTCTGATACTACCTGCTGATTATGGTATAAAGTAGGGTATATATATATATGTATAATATACATTATATATATAGTTAGTATTATATATATATATTATAGGGTATATATATATATATATATATAATATATACAGCAGAGAGAGAGGATCTAGGGTATTTTGTGTGAATGGTCTTCCAAAAAGGCCTAATGTAAAACAAAAAACCTAGCAATAATGACAATGATAACAATGCTAGATAATACAATGTATATGTACAATATATATGTAATATTATAAAAAATATTGCTCTCTGCCTTTTGCCCCTTTGAAGAGGAATTCCAATTTGCAATTTATGACATCTTTGCTTTGCTACATAAATAGACTAATACCCATAATAAAAAAATACTGTACGCATATCAAATCCATCAATTGATCATCACAAGGATAGCGTCACTTGTTACCATGTATCAGCGATGGCAAGCCCACTCGGCAGAGAAATTAATATTCATCGACATAATTATACAGAACGATAGAGAACAAAGGTGACTTTAGAAAAAAAAAAAAAAAAAAAGATACTAAGAATCACAGGTTAACTTGGTAAAGAAAATAAATTCTGAAAAACACGAATCACAGTAACTGGTAAAAAAAAAACTGAATCACATTTGTCCTAACAACATCTCGACTTCAATATCTGCTGAATATGAACAAACATGATAAACACCAATAGATCCATTTACACTATCGAGAAAATCGCATCCTCGTGTGAAAGCCTGTACCCATTAGCACCTGTCAATACCGCCATTTGGGAACACTAACGTACCAGTCCCCTTTGCATACAGTGTCCCTTCTTGTGTGCCGAAAAGCATAATGACACTTGAGCCTTCCACAGGATGTGATGCTGAGGGTTCTTGGCCAATTTCGAGAGAATGTTGGTTCGCCTACTTAAAATGAAAGATGATAAGTTTAGTATAGCTTAAATAGGATATTTAGAATATGTATCGCTAAAAAATTGTTTTGACGTAATAATGAATATTATTTGAATATGAATAAATCTCTTTGGATGATAATAATCGTGATGAACAAATTCCTTATTAGGTAATGTGTTCGTGAGATGATAATGAAAATAATAAAAAAATAATGATATGATAGATAGAATAATTAACTCATAAGTATATAATATAAATTTCTTGATAATGATAATGATAATAAAGGCAATGATAGTGAATTGGTGACTAGACAATTGAATCAGTGTGGATGTACCTCAGTTTCTTAATTTTTATGTAATGATAATATATTTAAATAAATAAGCTTGTGATGAAATATCTAAACTTGAAGTAATTAATGAAGATAATGAGTATATTGTAAGATCCAACTAAACAATTACAAGGACCTTTATAATTAATAAAATAGTTAGACAAATGATATTATTAATAATTAATTAGTGACAAAATAATAATAATAAATAATAATAAAATAACAAAAATAGATAAAAAAAACCAAAAAATATAAAAAAAATAAAAATAAATAAAAAAAAAATTACCATCTCAAATACTCATATATAAGTAAAGGCAAACGCATTCAACACTTGTATAAGTATATATATATATTAATATTAATATATATATACATTATATATAATTATATATATATATAATTATATATATTATATATATTATATATTAATAATATATATATATATAATTATAAGAGTATTATAAAGAGTGAACAAAATTATATTGTATGTATGTGTTTGAACATACAAGCATACAATATAACGTTACATAAGTATATTATGGAGTAATGGAGAGTGTGTCGTGTAGGTTGGCTCAGACTAGCTAAAGTTGATGTGTGTGTGTGTGATTGTGTGTGTGTGTGTAGTATGGTGTGATAGATTCGTGAATGTTTGTAGTGTGTATGTGTTTGTTGGTGGTGTGATAAATCAGATCAAATGTAAAGTCAGATTAGTAAGGCATAAATAGAATAATTTCTAAGGAGGATAGACAATCGTTGCTATAGTAAACATAGACAGATAAGGACTGTGTCTAGAGATAAGTAATGGAGGTTTAATAGAGATTGCATATTAAAATGATTAAGTTATATAATAATATTAAATCAAACAAAATTAGGAAATGTTAATCTACACGATAAGAAGGAAGACAAGAAAAAATGGAATATAGAATAAAAAAGTATACGAGAATATAATAATATTAATTCCCCCCTACAAAAACAATAAATACACAAGATAAAAAACATTACACAAAACAAACAACAGTTGCATGTATACAAAAAGCACGATGTTTGGTTGTAAAATAAAAAAAAATAATATTAAATAAAAAAAAATATTAAATATAACTAGTTATAATAAACCACTAACATACCTGTCAAGTTTATTTAGTTTCTAGATTAACGAATTATGTCATTACTGATTCATGTCATATATATCGTGTTGATGGTATATATATTTCATGGTAGTTGTACATGAATGCTATAATTCGATTTGCTGACATTTGCGTAATTCTGGTATAGATTTTTAGTTATATCATTATGAATGTGATTCTGATCTTATAAACTGTGTATGAATATTGTGTATTTTAGATACGTCTTTTACTTACATTATATACATTTCTAATCTTTGCTGTATATAAGTATGTTGTTGCTGTCTCCTCTACTTAATTGTGATTATTACATACTTAAATTACTTATCATACTACTGCTACAATAACTTATATATTATCTAGCTATATCGTATACACATCACACAACACCACAACACACACCACACACCTACATTCTACACACATACCATTTCACTCACATCATGTATTCTCATAATTATCAATAATATCGTTAGCACT
Source organism: Penaeus vannamei (assembly GCF_003789085.1). Classification (NCBI taxonomy): domain Eukaryota; kingdom Metazoa; phylum Arthropoda; class Malacostraca; order Decapoda; family Penaeidae; genus Penaeus; species Penaeus vannamei. The sequence continues at coordinate 6,184 of NW_020869187.1, forward strand.
GTCATTATGTCTATTATCATCTGTCTTTGTCATTTAATAATTATATCTATAATTCATCATTATCTAATTTATTACATTTTTACATCTAATTATTTATATATAATTTAATCAATATTAATCATTATATATCATTTATACATATCCATTTATCTATTTAATTCTCATAAATTTATCATTTATATACATTCAATTTACCATTATCATTATATCCATATTAATTATCTAATTATCATTCATCATCATTCATATATATATCATTTATTCATATCATTTCATCTATCTTATATATTAATTATCTATATTTTACTTTGATTATATATGTATCTAAACCGCCACATCTAGTAAACATAATAATTTAATGAATAATCATAATATACGTAATTATAAATCTATTATAATAACGTTGATGACATAATACTCAGCAATACAATTAGACAATATATAATATGAATACACCTATGAATACCCAGTTAAGTAATGACATATTAATAACATTATCATACCTTACAAGTATACATATTACTATTCCTGATTTGTATTTATATGTTATTTCTAATCGGGTATAATATGTTTGATTATCATAACCACCTTTACCACTCTCATATAGTAAGGTATTATAAATTACAAATAATGTGATTAATGATAATGATAATGAATATTAATGAATAATAATTTAATAATAATATTAATGATGATAATTAATTTAAATATAATAATTAAATTAATAATTAAATAATATTCTTATTAAATTATAATTAATACTAATAGTATAATTAAATAATAATAATAATTAATTATTAATTTAATAAATTAATAATATTTAATAATAATTATAGATAATGTATATATATTAATAACTAACCAACATACAACAACTAATTATAATATATTATAAAATAATAGTTAAATCATATTAAATATGTAGTGTGTTTGGTGATTGTAGCGATAGTTCCGTAGCAGCAGGTAGCAGTGGCGTGTGTGTGTGTGTGTGTGTGTGTGTGTGTGTGAATAGTTAGTAAAAGGTAGTTTTAGTAGCTAGTAGTAATATCACAAGTAGTAGTTGTGATAGTAAACAAACACTTTAATAAGCAGGTAGTAGATGTGTGTGGTTATGATTGTTGTTTAGTGTGTGTGTGTGTGTGTGTTGTGTAGTTGTGTGTGTGTAGTGTGTAGTGGTAGTGTGATAGTTCGCTGATAGTGTGTGTGTGTGTGTGTACGTAGTTGCATGTGTGTAGTGTGCATTTTTAATCAACAGTTAATGTTATATCGAAACAACTCATAAATGATAAACAAATAACCATACACCTCAATAATTCTGTCATAATCTTATTGTCTATATATACTCATTGTTTATTTTGTAATTAGCTATATCTTACACACACAGCATACACACACACACACACACACACAACACACACACTACACAACATACACGACAGCTATATGTGTGCGATATATATATAATATATATATAATATATATATTATATATATATATTATTATTATATATATATGTATACATATACATATATTAATATATATATATATAATGTATAATCGCTATTGATATTCTCGATAATACGTTTTGTTATTTCGGTAGTTTTAATTTCAGGTATTTATATACTATAATCTAAGTACTGATTAGTACGATAAATGATAAACTCGGCTGTGTTGATTTGGTATATCTATATTTACGATCGAAATAATATGAAATCTACGCGCTGTCATGTGAATTTTGGCTGAGCGAAATGAAAACCGCTGTTTGTGTTGGCTATGCTAGTAAGTATATTGATAATTGCCTATACTGTTTATATGTGATATTTGATATATATATATTATATATATATATATATACTTGACTATACGAATATATGTGAAAATCTCGCTGTATGTAAGATTGGATATATAACCCCTGGAAGTGCGAAATATGATAATAATACCGCTGTTGTGTTATTTGGCTCGAGCGAAATGATAATAAACTACGCTGTGTGGTTGGCTATATAATATATATATATATGAATATAATAATATATTATGTTATAAATTAATGCTAAGTTATGATTGATTGGTGATTCATTAATATAGCGATAATGAAACCTGACTATGTTTTTTATATGTTTGATTGGCTTTTAAGCGAAATGAATATCCAGCTATGTATTTATTATTCTAATGTATATATATATATATTATATATATATATATATATATATATTATATATATTATATATATATATATATATATATTATATTTATGTTGTATACTATTGTGTATATTATTCTTGATAGCTCTCTTCGATAATGATAAATATAGATATATTATATAATACCGCTGTTGTTGACTCTTACTAATAGCTCGAAGTGTAAACTCAGCTTTGTTTTGCTGACTCTGACTACTTAATAGCGTTAATATATTCATAATGTATATATATATATTATTTATAATATATATATATATTATAGTATTAGTATAATAATAACCGTATACATTACTATCAGTATTTATTATATATATGGCAAACCAGTAGCAATGCCAGCTGATACAGGGGCAAATGTTACTAATCTTGCCGGGTATATAGCTAAGACAATTTCCTGGTATTAAGATGCAGCCAGCAGATAAAGGACTTGCAGACATATGGTCACATTGTGATTGGAATGGGTGACTGTTAAAGGGTTATTGTGCACTACAATAAAAGTTATTGGTAAAGTAAATGACGACTCAAGGTTGCTCTAGTGTTTGGAGATTTTTAGTCTCTGTGGGGTATATTGTTTTCTGAGACTTGTGAAAGAGAGAGATGGGACGAAATTTTGATCGTAGTTTAAGGATTGCAATGTTGTTGTTTTCTCCAAATTTTTATACTTCAATTAGGCCTAATGGTTTTGTAGATATAGATCTCCAACGGGAGTTAAACATAAACATACCATAATACCTGAAGTTTTCTCTGAGGGTATAGTTACAAGTAGCAAAATTAGCCAAGCCCGTATTGAGTACTGACGACCCGTTGGCTAGGCTCCGGGAGTTCAAAGTGCTCCAGGAAAATTCCGTTTGCATTGAAGCATTGTTGCTTGTGTTTTGTAGAACAAAGAATTGGCGCAGATTAGTGTCCGCGGCAGGTGAAGGAAGAAACCTGAGGAGACGGGTTTTATTTAAAGATTAGAGTGAGGGTTTACACTATTAAGACTCTTTTGGGACATGGTATTAAACGCTTAATGATTGGAGTATGGATCTGTAAGATCACACAACTGCAGGTTGATTGACAATGACTAACCTTGCTTCTTTGTTCAAGTTGATATGTTAGATGCGGTGTCTGATAAGAGCGAATTGAACAGGCGTTATATCTGTTAATGTATGATTTAAAAATCTCTCGACGTTTTATTACAAATTATATGAAATGGGTAACGAATGTAAGAATGTCACTCGAAATGGAAATTTTGTACACTGAGCAGGTCAATCCCAATTTATAATAGGTGAATTTGATATCAGGACGCATCATAGAATAGAAGAGCTTTATCTATTTTATTGAATTGAACACTGAGTAAAATCAGTGCAATTCACGTACACATAGTTTAATATTGGCAGCTAATAAAACTCGATCATATGTGGTACATCACTATTAACCCATAGACAACAATAATCAATTATATATCACAAGTAATGACAGATCCATTTTTGTCTGCATAGATCTATGATATTTGATAAGTGAGTGAAACAATAAAGGTATGGAATAAGAGATATGACTATCTATAGAAAGAATTATATTGGCTGTTTTAGATAAATGAATTTCAAGGCGTGTAATAATGTGAATAAGTAGACAACATTCCACTCTACTCCAGAAAAGATATAATTGATCTCAACATACTTATGTAAAATCCCTTGAGATTAGGCTTCAAATTGATGGTAAAGGTATCCTAAATGTACGCAGATTCTGATAAAATGGTGTGTACAAGACGAATAGGATTTCGCAGCAGAGTATGACTAGGCTCGCAAGTGTTTAAGTGTATGTGACCAGAGAATGCTTCAATAGGCAATTATCATAGTCATAATTTTAGTGTGTTATTAATGGTCACAATTATTTTCTATCTTGTAGTGTATCTATATCACAAATATGTATAAGAATCTCCTCGCCACTGAATTGAAGGTGCTCCCGTCCTTCAGTAATCTGCAAAATAACTATAACTTTGACCCTCTCTGGCTCAAAAGAAATTTACGTACCATGGATACACTGCAGTATCAGACGGACAGTGTGAAAATGTGCGCGAAGACGCGTTTATAGAGACACAGAGCCATCATAATGCAACAATGCATAGTAATAAAGTAAAACGGCCATTTCAATAGTTACCTCTATACCAAACTCAAATGGATTTGTGACACTAGTAATAAGTGCTTGCGTCGCTGCCAAGAAATTCGACATCTCCGGCATAGCATTTATATCGGTCAGCTGTGAAAGTTTGCATCTGATTATATATGCTTCAGAACGCTCTATGGTGAAAGGTGAATCGACGGTTTGCTAGTTAAAGAAACCACATATTTGCTCCTCGCAGTGCAAAAAAGACTATCTGCTTTAATAAGCAGAACAGAGGCATATTCTCAGATAGAGAAAAGAAGGATTAGCTTTGCGTTTAAGGTAGGGTTTCGAAAGCATAGCTCAACTCTCTGATCACAGATGTTTGTGGCATCGTGTAACTTCGGTGGCGCCGCAGAGAAGCCCTTAAATGCGCCGGGGGATATCGCATAGCCCTAAAGAGTATACTGATCGTCTCATATCTATATGAGCGTCTTATTCTCGCGCCTCATATTTTGGACCAAAGCCGCTATTAGCTATTTTGGGTCCTCACATGCCCTTACGGTGGTTACGTTTTTCTGGGACAATAATTGCCTGGTTTTTGTCTATTCTACGACACTCCTATGTGTTTCGTTGTATCGCTATATCAGGTCTTTTAGCAATTTATTGGTATCTGTGCTGCTGTACTCCTTCTTCTCGGATATACGCCTCGCTATACATGGTCCTGCTATTATGTCTTATTTTTGGTGTTCATTGACTCCATCCAAGCTCTGCTTTTTATCATGCCTTATTTTTCTGTGATAACCTATCATGTCTCCTAGCCTACTCTCATAGCTCGTTCATTTTCGAGTGAACGCCTCAAAGCCATTAGTTCCTATTATTAAAGACGTAATATCTTTTGCTGTCGATTCTCTCACAATATGTTTGCCGCTATTAGCTATTTTGGTACCAAAAGCCGCTATTAGCTTATTTTGGGACCAAAGCCGCTATTAGCTATTTTGGCCGCTATTAGCTATTTTGGGACCAAAGCCGCTATTAGCTATTTTGGAACCAAAGCCGCTATTAGCTATTTTGGGACCAAAGAAGAGTCTGCCGGAATTAGTATCAGCTCGTTTACACAGATCGTCAATGACCCTAGCTGCCTATAACTATGACATAGAGTATAGGTCAACAGCCAAGATGGGGAATGCAGATGCTCTGTCGAGACTGCCAGTCGATCAGGCTTCCAGTGAGGAATCATCGAGCATTTTGTTAGTAGACGCATGCGAGTTGCCGGTTACATTGAAGCAAATTGCAAGTCAGACTAAGAGTGATCCCATATTATCTAGGGTTTTACAGTGTTTGTCACTAAATAAGAAGGATGTATTGTCGGAGCAGCGATACAAGCCATTTACAGAGTTGACGGTTGTACAGGATTGTATATTGAGAAATACCAGGGTAATAATTCCGGACCGTTTGAAAGGTAGAGTTCTTGCGGAGTTACATGCCGAACACCAAGGTATTGTACGCACAAAAGCAATTGCTCGTACTTTTGTGTGGTGGCCTGGTATTGACAATGACATTACGACTTATGTAAGACATTGTGAGGGATGTGCATTCCAGCAGAACAATCCAGCTCCATGTAAGACACACCCTTGGAGACACCTAGTACTCCATGGCAGAGAGTACACATTGACTTTGCAGGTCCTTTTCGAGGTCACACCTTCTTGATTGTAGTTGACTCATTTAGTAAGTGGCCTGAAGTTATACAAATGACCTCTACAACTGCATATAGCACCGTGTGAGTGTTCATGTCCCTATTTGCAACACATGGTATTCCTGAGCAAATTGTGTCGGATAACGGACCTCAGTTTGTTTCAAGTGAGTTTGATAGTTTTTGTAAGGGGAACAACATCAAACACATTCGTAGTGCTCCGTATCACCCCGCAATGAATGGTGAGGCAGATAGATTTGTACAGATGTTCGTCTAACATGAAATGTAGAGGCAGTAGCAGATCTGGTCTCACCACTAACATAAACAGGTTCCTGTTATCATAT
>NW_020869187.1:14645-24645 GCF_003789085.1 Penaeus vannamei
CCTCCACCACTTGTGGGAGAGACGTGATCACCTCCACATCGAACCCTAGTGGGAAGCCAAGTAGCACCATCTTGGACTTTTTCTCTTGGGAGGTACACACCTTTCTCCCGTCTTTTAGCACCTTGAATTCCTGCACTCATCTCTAGAGATTCGGATTGAGTGACGTTTCTTTCCTTCTCCAATGCCCTTACCAGTTGGTATGCATTGTCGAAGTCTTCGGGTTTTTCGGTACCTTAAACCGCGTTAGTCGACTTGGGGTGTGCTCTGCCTCTTCAAAGTCAGTTTCCACCCTTCATGGCTTCACGCCTCCCCTTTGCAGGGGTTTAAGGTATTTAGAAGTCGGGGCAGCTGGTTTGACTGGTCCAGCTGGAGCCCCTTCTTGACTGAGGGAGTTCTGAGGAGAGTTCAGGTTTCCCTCAGTCTGGTGTGCATGGACAGACTTTGTGTTTGGTGTTTCTGTCTTGTCCTTGCTCGGTTCAGCAGGCCGGACATGTTCGGCCTGCTTTTGTTTTTTTCTTTCACCCCCCTGCAACCTTGAAAGGCTCCAGGGTGACTACCATGTTCAGACTCATTTTGTGGCCATTGAGAGAGTATGAAACAGATTGGTCCCCTTTCGGGGATTATCCTTATACCTGCTCTCAGGGTGAGGTCTTAAGAAGGGCCTCAAAAAAAGCTCTGTTCCCTACACACAACCCTTCAGCACCACAGGACAGGAGATCCCCCTGGGTGGGCTGAACTTGGAATTTTGGTGTGGTAAACGCTCTGCGCCCCAATCCTGCTACAAGGGGGTGTGATCACGTCACCGCAGCCCAGGCGAATGTTGGTTTCCCGCAGGCCCAGGCTGCACCAGGAAGTCAGAAGGAGAGGGCAAGAGTTAGGCACCGAAAAATCGCCCTTGGTGCGTGGCCACAAACTATGTCCAGGACCAGAGGGCCCAGACCAGGTTTGTAACCTCGCTCTCCAAGGGAGCGGTAGTGGGGCACTTGCTACAAGAGAAGGCCTGGCCAATTGTCGCGACGAACCACGATAAATTAGCAGAGCTCTCTGTGTAGTTTGTTGTCAAAGATTCAAATTCAAATTCAAATACTATATTCCATTAATTACAATGGGTATTCTCTTTACATATAAGGTGTTTACACAATGTAATAGGGTGCTATGAACATATATATTATACAATGCTTGTTGAACAAAATTACACATAACCATAATACCATATGTGATTGAAATATCGTGCTGGGCTTGATGTTTATGCGCCTGATGTCATTGATATTTCAGTAGATGTTCTTTCACTTTTGTTTTAAATGTCTTTGGTTGGAAATATTTCTTACATTTTCGGGTAATTGGTTCCAAGTCACCAGTCCTCGGATTAGCATATTTCTGTCCCCGGTTTCTGTATTTGATCTCTTGATATATAGGCAGTTGTTTTACCTTGTTTGGACACCCGTTGTGTTACCTGTTGTCCATATACGTAATAGCCAATGTGGGTAAATTCCCTGTATAATTTTATGGAGTAGAATGCATGTGTCATAGTTGTATTTCTGTTGCACTTTTAGCCATTTTAGTGTGTTGATACGTGGTGTGATGTGGTCATATTTATTTATATTTCCTAGTGTTACTCTTGCTGCAAAGTTCTGTAGTTTCTGTGTCCTTTGTATTTGTGTTTTATTTGTGGAGCCCCAGATGTTTAGGCAGTAATTGATTATACTAAGTGCTAGTGTTTGTATAACAATAATTCTTGTTTCTGTGGGTATTTTATTTTTGATGTGATTTAAGTATATCAGAGTGCCCGTTACTTTCCTGTAGATGTGGTCAATGTGTGTCTCAAATGTCATGTATCTGTCTATGTAAACTCCTAGATTTTTTACTGTTGTGCTGGGTTTGATGTAGCAGCCCTGGAATTCTATCATTGTATCTGTGGGTATTTTTGCAATGTTCTGACGGTTGCCTATGAAAATACATGTTTTGTTGTGGATTTAGCTTCAGACCATTTATTTCAAAGTATTGTTTTGCTTCTTTTAGGGTTTGTTTAGCTTTCCCTATTAACTCATTTAAATTGTTAACAGAGGCAGCGTGGAGAAATTGAGAGTCATCAGCGTACTGAATAAGAAGACAGTCTTTTGCAATTGATGACAGATCATTGATGAAAATAGTGAATAAGATTGGGCCTAGGATGGAGCCTTGTGGAACACCGAACGAAACTTGTTTCTTTGATGATACTTTTTCATGAATTTTGACTGATTGAGTTCTCGCGGACAAGTAATCTTTAAACCAAAAGTTATCAATTCCGTGATTTGTAAGTTTGTTGAGAAGGATTTCGTGGCTGACGCTGTCGAAGGCCTTAGATAAGTCACACAAAGTGAGCAGATTTATCTGGTTGTTGTCTATGTTGTTATAAATTTCGTTTGTGGTTTTTAGTAACGCTGTTTCGGTTGATAATTTACTTCTAAACCCGTGTTTCGTGTTTGATATAAGGTTGTTCTCTTCCAAAAATGCTGTTAATTGGTTCGCGACTATTTTCTCGAGTACTTTAGATATTACCGGCAGTATTGTGATGGGTCGATAATTATTTATTTCGTCTGTATCACCGGATTTGTAAATAGGTGTGATGATACCATGTTTCCAAAGTGATGGGTAGACACCGGTGACTATGGATGTATTAATGATGACTGTCAGATAGTATGCAATTGCTGGTAGACTATCATTTATGAAACGCTGTGCAATGCCATCAGCTCCTACAGAATTTGTTTTTCTTAACTGTTTTACTGATACTATAATTGTTTCTACTCCTACTGGTTGCGGTCTGAAAAAGTTTGTTTTAGGCCTTGTTTCACTTATGTTGCGTAGATGTGTGGGGGCGATTGTCTGTTCGTAAGTGAGCCTACCGACTTCTGCAAAGAAGTTATTAAAGTGTTCTATATCATTTATGGAATTTGTGGAAATGTCTGTGTTTTGTTTCTTGTTTGGCACTAGTGTCTTAACCAGTTTCCATGTTTCGGCAGAATCGTTTCTACATTCATTGATCTTACTTTTGAAATAATTTGTTTTCGCACTATGAATAAGTGTTTTCACATTCCTTTTCTTGTGTTTATACTCAGCCTGAAGGGTGGTGTCAGATCTGTTTATCTTGAGAGCTTTCTGAGTATTATTTCTATCAATTATGGCTCTCTTGATGTTGTCATCTATCCCGGGGGCGCGAGGACGTTTTACTGTTTTAGTTTTAATGGGTGCGGAGGCGTTTATGCTATTCTTTATCACTTCTGGTGACTGGTTGTCGCTTTGGTTTTTCTATATTTAAGATCAAGGTTAAAAGCTCGTGATCTGCAATTGGGCATGGGATAACATCTGTGTGAAGAATAATATCGGGACTGTTTGTTATTATGACATCTAATATAGAAGAGGTAGTTACTGTTATCCTTGTAGGCTTATTTACAAGTTGTTTTAATTTATTTTTATTAATTATCCCAGTTAGTTTTGCATTTGATTTGTTTAGCTCGTCATTTAAGTCACCTAGGATGAAACCACAGGGGAGAGGGCCTGTGTAATGTGTACTCCACAGGGGAGAGGACCACGGACACCTCACGGCTCGCCCATTGGACCGCAGGCTCCCCTCGTTCCCAGGTGGCTGGCACAGCTCAGACCCACTTAAGCTCCCGCACCCGGGCCGAGTTCAAGGGCATACCTGGATCTTATAGGTTCAAGGTTTTTCGTTGTTTCATCGTGGATGCTAAAGAGATTGACACCCCCACGACGGACAAGACGATTGGCCCTTGGTGTAACTGCTTTGGCCACCCTTGCTGGCGCGGAGCACTTCCACCTTTCATCGTCCAGTTAATTAGCTCTGCTAGCCTCCCCTCTACCCATCATTCATCACCCTCGCTATAGCGTAACCCATGGGTCACATTATCAAATTGGCGTATACTGGGGAGCCTATCTCTTGCGAGGAGGCTCTCCAGAACATCTTCATCACTGAGGTGGCAGTCACACACCTCTTTAAGGTCCATAATGGCTTCAAAGTGACAGTTGCCAAACCTGAACACCTGACCCATTTCTTTCGGCCGACGGCCAAAGAAAGCTCAAAGATCATGGCTTTTCACCTGTTCCCTCCCCCGAGATGAAGGCTAAGTGTACGATCGTGGCGAAAAAGATCGACAAGACGATCCCCCCACGATCGTGCGAGTCCATCTGCCAGGAGGTTTCCGTCAAGAACGGTGTCACTGTTCTCGACGTCTACAAGCCGCCCGAGTCGCGAATCGTCAAGATTCGCGTTTCATCCCCCGAGGAAGCCCAGAAACTTCTCTCACGGGGACTCATGATGTTCAATACATCGGTCCCCACCTACAACTTGGAACCCGAATGCTTCATTCACATAGACCAATGCTTAAACTGCTACCGCTTTCACCACAAAAAAACAATGCACACACCCCCAGAGATGCTCTCGGTGCGCCGGCGACGGTCATTTCTTCGCCAGGTGCACTGAAACCATCAAATGCTGCAACTGCGAGGGATCGCATGTCGCAGTTAGTGGATCCTGCCCTAAACGGAAGGAAATACTAAAGGCAAAACGAGCTGAGCTCCGCCAAGACAATAACACTGTCCCTTCCTACGCAACAACAGCTGCTACACAACCTGCTCAGACCAGCACACCCAGACGACCCACGACTTCCTCTCGGACAACTCTGCCCACACAACCCCAAACAAGCACCCTCACACCTAACACAAACCCAAAAATCCAGGCCATATTACACGTAAGTCTCATCGCTGCCAAATACAACGCAAAAAGATTCGCAAACATTGTCCCTATTATGCTCCAAAGAAACGGCTTCCCCAGCATTGTTGTCCCTGAGGAAATCTTTGAAGACGAAAACCTATACATCCCTGAGTACGCCACAACAAACACAGAAACCACAGGAAATGAGGTGACAGACACCCAGAGCCTCATTCTTCCTCACAACACCGACACCTCGTTTTGCAACCTCAGCCACAACGAAGACATAAGAAACAGCACAGGCACGCCATAACTACATACATACTACCACTGATCACAAACGCAAACAAACCACACCACCATCCACGCACACCAAAAAGACAAAAAGGATCCTCCTATCCCTCAAGCTCGTCGTCGTAGATTGGATGACACCATTCTTGACGACGACAGTAGCGACTCCGACATCGATGTCGAGAGCGTTCTCGAGGCCGGGCTTGGGCTCTCGGCTGGAGCCATGCTCCCTGCCAGGGGACCCCTGGGACAGCGCGGAGCATCGGGAATTGGTCCGCCGATTCCCAGGACTTCCGCGCCGGTTCACAGGACTCCCTGCCTGACCTCGAGGAGCCGTCGATCGCGCATCGATCGCGGAGCCGCTACAGGGCTCAGGTTACGCCACGCAATAAACCCAGGTAGAATGGGTGTACCTTGAGTGACTAACTGACGACCGACCGAGCCGGCGCGGGTTCTTCCATCTCGGTGGAGGACCCCGTGTTGGCTAGGTCGATCTAGACGCGCAATCCCACGCACGAGCTGCATCTAAACAAAACAAAAACTCTCTCCTTCACACACAAACACTCTACTCTCACCAACAGCAAACACTAACAAACACAAACTCCAGCTTGTTCTGATTGAATGAAGCACTCAGACGGTTCCCTGTAGTGGGTCGTGACCTATCTATTGCACGTCTGAACTCCGCGAGGAAGCCTCTCGCTTCCTCCTTAACATCATGTGGGGTATTTGGCCTGTAGACAGACCAACAAACTCCGTGCTTGACTCACCACTGGCTGGATGGACTCACCCTCCATCCTTCGTTCCGGCTGGAGATCAGGTTTAGGCCATGATCTCTTTCTTTGGCATGGGACAGGGAATGATGCAGTTTTCGGGTTTTGCCGCATCACTTTGAAGCCACCTTCTACTCATTCCTTTCAAATTTCCCCTTCCCCTATCCACTCGTTTTGTTCAGTTTTTTCGTGTTCTCTTTCTGTCTGTTCACTTGTTGTTGTTTGTTTTTGTGGTCCTGTACCTTTTAATCTCAATAAAGTAATCTCCCCCAGGTACTGCCCTCTCTTATCCCCGTTTTTAAATACTTCACCTCGTCTCCTGACGCTTGTGACCGCCACCTCACCCCTCACCCTCACTCATACCATATCCTTGCCATAGCGTTGACCCTCATCCTTATCCTTACCCTGACATCCCACTGGTTTCGGTTTCCGACACGTGGCGCTTGCTGCTAGTACTCGTGCCAGGACCACAAACCCTTTAGCGTAAGGGTTTGTGCGAGCCGAGGAAAGAAGCGTCACGGCCAGTGGAGTTAACCCAATCGTGGTGAGGCCGCCCGAGCCGCGCCCCTCCGGAAGACCTGCGGCCGAGGGAGAGAAATCTCTCGACCCGGGCGGGAGGGGCCAGCCTCTTTCCCCCTCAGTTAGGCGAGAGGCTCCGTGTTCGCCATAGCGAGGCTCCACGCCCCGTGGGAAAAAGTGGTGAGGCGAGCCGCGCTCAAGGTCGCGGGGTATTCCCCGCGCCACGAGTCGCGGCCTTGCCTCGCCGCACGATCTCGCGAGGTGCGGCCGCGCGGTGAACACGCGAGTCTGCCGATGGCGCTGGGCCCCTCGTCCTTTTCCTCTTTCAACAAACCCACTCCAACTATTACCTCAAGTTTACCCGCAGGCTGGGTGAAGCCCCGGCTCCTTCTTCTCCTAAAATTCTTTTCCTCCTTATCCTTCTCCTATCCCCACTCTTCCTTCCCCCCTCTTCTTTACACACTTTATGCTTATTATGCCGAGTTCAGCACTCACGATCCTCCAGCCGAGCAAGACACAGCAAGCAGCAACTAGGCCTACCCAGGCCTTAGCCGACGGGAGCCGCCCCAGCTCTCCCCGATCTCCAGCACACCAGCCATACCTGTGGGCACTCACACCCACACACTTAAAGAGATGATTGACACCAACTATGGCGGATACCAATCCATTGCCATAAGAGAAACGTCGAAAAAAAAACCTTTTCGCTTTTTATTGGTAATTATGAGGATTTTAACATTAATTCAGGTAATTGTGATGATTTTCATGATAATTCCTTCATTATATGCAATAATGATAATTATGATGATAATGACAATGATAATGACAATAAAATCATAATAATGATAAAATCATAATTATAATGATAATTTTGATAATTACTGCAATAATAGCAATAATCAACTCTATTCCAATAATTTTCAGAACCTATTTTTATAATGATAATAGCAATAATGATAATTTTAGAAATAATAATGACAATAGTAATAATATAATGACAATGATAAGGATGTTATTGTCATTATTAGTCTGAAAATTATTGGAATATAGTTTATTATTGCTATTATTGCAGTATATATCAAAATTATCATTATAATTATGATTTATCATTATTATTGTCAGTATCATCATAATTATCATCATATTGCATATAATGAAGGAATTATCATGAAAATCATCACAATTACCTGAATTAATGTTAAAATCCTCATAATTACCAATAAAAAGCGAAAAGGTTTTTTCGACGTTTCTCTCAAAAGGCTGTAATACGCTAGATTTGGCCGTTTTTTCGACTTGTGGGATTTTATTACTTTTGGCCTAAATTTCATTATAAATGGACTGGATAATAATTATCAGCATTATTATCATTACTGTCATTATTCTTATGATTATTTCATTATCATTATCATCATGATTATCATTATTATCATCATTATTGCAGTTATAATGATTATTATGCTAATTATTATAGCTATTTTCATCATCATAACTATTTTTATAATGAATAATAGCAATAATTATAATTTTAGAAATAAAAAAGACAATAAAAATAATTTTAATGGCAATGATAATGATGTTATAATTATTTCTATTGTCATTATTAGTCTGAAATTCTTGGAATAGAGTTGATTATTTTTATTATTGAAGTAATTATCAAAATTATCATTATACTTACGATTTTATTATTATTATCATTATTATTGTCATTATCATGTCAGTATCATCATAATTGTCATCATTATTGCATATAATGAAGGAATTTTCATGAAAATCATCACAATTACCTGAATTAATGTTAAAATCCTCATAAGTAACCATAAAAAGCGAGTTTTTTTTTTAGACGTTTCTCTCAAAAGGCTGTAATAAGCCAGATTTTCCCGTTTTTCGACTTCTGAGATTTTATTGCTTCTGGCCTTTATTTCATTATAAATGGACTGGATAATAATTATTACTGTCATTATTCTTATGATTATTATGATTATAGTCATTATCATCATGATTATCATCATTATTGTCATCATTATTGCAGTTATATGATTATTATGCTAATTATTATAGCTATTTTCATCATCATAACTATTTTTATAATGAATAAGCAATATGATAATTTAGAATTAATAATGTCAATACAATAATTATAATGACAATGATAATGATGTTATTATTATTTCTATTCATTATTAGTCTGAAAATTATTGGAATAGAGTTGATTATTGCTATTATTGCAGTAATTATCAAAATTATCATTATAATTATGATTTTATCATTATTATCATATTATTGTCATTATCATCATAATTACCATCATTATTGCATATAATGAAGGAATTATCATGAAAATCATCACAAACCTGAATTAATGTTAAAATCCTCATAATTACCATACGCTAGATTTTGCGTTTTTTTCGACTTTTGGGATTTTATTACTTTTGCCTTTATTTCATTATAAATGGACTGGATAATAATTATTATCATTATTCCTGTCATTATTCTTATGATTATTATCATTATAGTCATTATCATCATGATTAATCATTATTATCATCATTATTGCAGTTATAATGATTATTATGCTAATTATCATTGCTATTTTCATCATCATAGCTATCTTTATAATGATAATAGCAATAATGATAATTTTAGAAATAATAATGACAATAATAATAATTAAGAGACAATGATAATGATGTTATTATTATTTCTATTGTCATTATTACTCTTAAAATTATTGGAATAGAGTTGATTATTGCTATTATTGCAGTAATTATCAAAATTATCCTTATAATTATGATTTTATCATTATTATCATTATCATTGTCATTATCATTGTCAATATCATCATAATTATCATCATTATTGCATTATTACATTAATTCAGGTAATTGTGATGATTTTCATGATAATTCCTTCATTATATGCAATAATGATAATAATTGTGATGATAATTATGATGATAATGACAATAATAATGATAATAATGATAAATCCATAATTATAATGATAATTTTTATAATCACTGCAATAATAGCAATAATCAACTCTATTCCAATAGTTTTCAGACTAATAATGACAATAGAAATAATATCATTATCATTGTCATTATAATTATTACTATTGTCATTATTATTTCTAAAATTATCATTATTGCTATCATCATTATAAAAATAGTTATGATGATGAAAATAGCTAATAATTAGCATAATAATGATGATTATAATGATGATAATAATGAAGATCATGATAATAACCATAAGAATAATGACAGTAATGATAATAATGATAATAATTATTACCCAGTTCATTTATAATGAAATAAAGGCTAAAAGTCGAAAAAACGGCCAAATCTAGCGTATTACAGCCTTTTGAGAGAAACGTCGAAAAAAACCTTTCGCTTTTTCGTGGTAATTATGAGGATTTTAACATTAATTCAGGTAATTATGAGGATTTTAACATTAATTCAGGTTAATTGTGATGATTTCATGATAATTCCTTCATTATATGCAATAATGATGATAATCATGATGGTAATGATAATAATAATGATAATGATAAAATCCTAATTATAATGGTAATTTTGATAATTACTGCAATAATAGCAATAATAAACTCTATTCCAATATTTTTCAGACTAATGATGACAATAGAAATAATAATACCGTTATCATTGTTATTATAATTATTACTATTGTCATTATTATTTCTTAAATTATCATTATTG
>NW_020869187.1:32145-54645 GCF_003789085.1 Penaeus vannamei
CCAGGAAGTAGCATACATTACTTTCTTCTTTCTTTATTTTTTTCACCTTTATATCATAATAAATAATTTGGGTTGGGAAACCAACATTATAGGAAATTACATTTGGGCTACTCTGACTAATCTTAATTAGTAATTCAGATTTAAAATGGACTATGCAAACAGTCTAGGTATCCTTCAATTAAAGGAAACATTTCCTTTTTTTCCCCTTTCTTTTCTAAACACTGCATATGCACCATCGTCATAACCTGGGCATATTATTAAGATGGGAGATATAATCAAAACCAGTTAGCTATATCACTTGCTCTGCGAAGATATTAATTCTCATTTATGAATTTTCTACTTTTGTTGTCATGAACACTAGTATTGCAATATCAGGTGTCGGTGAATAAATACAATTATATTTCCTTTAAGATTGTAGATGCATTACCGACATATTCCAAGCATACTTATATGATGGTACAGTCACAATAACATATCTGACACATTTTGTAGACTTAACAATAGGAAGTTGCATATATTTCCCTATCTTATACATATATATTTTTTATTCTCCCCTTTATATAATAAGTAATTGAAATTAGAAATATATATTATGAAATAATTACTCTTGACAGTTTTCAAGTAATATCAAATGAGAAGATTTTACTTTCACTTATTTTTAATCTTATTCAGCTATACCAGGAGAGTGCAAGAAGCACACAATAAACCTAAACAGGATATACAACCTATTTACATTGGTCCTGAAACTGTACAGACTCACATTCAACCATATCTTTGGGCAAGTCAATCCCTAATCTTCATAAACCATTTCTTGAAATGAACTGTCATGGAAAGTCAAACAACCAATAACTCACCAAGAGCATGGACTGCCATTCTTGTCCCTTTACAAAGACATGACTGATTCTTGCCTTCTGGGACTAAGGCTCAGGAGATGAGGATACCTGCACAGCTCCCTTACCAATCTAGATATTCTGCTTGATAGCAAGCAGCATATCAACCCGATGGAGGTGAACAGTACACTAGCAATATAAACAATCTTGCAGAAACAACTGGACCTTTAAAAATCCACTAGGATTTTCAGAGGCTTCTAACTTCCTCCTTGCAACAGCCAGCTAGTGTCTAACGTGTGCCTCAAATGTCAAATTTGCATCAATCTTTACACTCAATCTTCAGCACATTAACATCCTCCATCACATGTTCATCAACAAGAGACTAGGATGAAACAGAAAAACGCTCCTTGATCAACCAAGTCACTGCTTTTTCAGCAGCATATCCTGTCTTCAATACCTGCCAACATTTGCAAGACCACTGTTGACTGAGGCATCATCATCATCTATCCACACTATTCAGCATAACTAAAAAGACTGGACTAACAACAATATCAACCCAAAGCTGTGATGGCAAGGATACCCATTATGTTCATTGTGTCATTTTGTTTATTGTCTTTTCAGATAGATAGCACAACAAGTGCTTAATCACAAAGGAGTCAATTACTACTCTTACCTATCTCTCCTGTTTATGCTTATTTTTTGTTTTATGCACCAGAATGCATGACTTTTGATATAATTTTTAAAAGAATAAAAAATTTTGTTTACCTTCCCTTTAAATGCTATTGCTCAAATTTTACCATAGAGATGATGCCACTACTATTGGAGAGAAACAAGCCCTGTCCCATGAGCTTTGTCCATAACAGCCATGGCATTTATGTACATGCCACCTGGTAGCACATTGTTACAGGCAATAACATTCATATTCCAAATTGTTTAGATGCATATCTCCCAAACCAGTTAATCTAATTTATTTTTACTTGGAAGATTAAACTGTATAAGGATTTGTGGACCTATGAATTTTTTTTTTCTTTTTTTGTGCATTAGGGGGTTGATTAAGTTACCCTATGCAGCAACATCTAGGTCAAACGATCATACTGTTTTATTACAACAATGTAGATGGATCCAATAACAGTAAAATCAATATGAATATCAAATTTAAAACAATATACAAAATAAAAAATATTTTTTTTTTGTATACATATCAATGACAAGTAGGCAAATGCGAAGCAGTCAAAAGAAAATAAAGATAGAGATATCAAGCAACAATTGAATTAAGAAAAGAATTAACAAAAAAAAAAAAAAAAAAAAAAAAAAAAAAAAAAAAAAAAGCAACCACACTAGGAACACCTTGTAAAAAGAAATGTTACATACAAAAAAATAAAAAAGATGAAAAGGCAGCAGAACTCTACTCGTACAAGCAAAAGGGAGTAAGAAGATAGATTGCAGAAGATTTAGTGAAAAAAGAGACGTGACACTCCAAAGACGAGAGAGAACGTTCCTAGAAACGAGTAGAACAATGCAGAGAAGAAAAGAAGAAGAGAAAACATCCACAGATCATGAAAAGAAATATGTGAGAGAACAGAAGATCCAGTAAAGAGGGAGAGGTCTAAGAAATAAGAGAAGAGGGGACAATGAGAATGGAACATCTAAAGAAGAAGCAAAGTGGGACAAGTTACGATGACAGTAATAACTGTCACAAAATAAAATATTTCCAAAATTTTACTCCCTTGGCTATGTATCTTGAAGCACAGCATCCCTAAACTAATACAAAATATTCACACATAAATAGATAAATCAATTTAAAAAAACAAATAACTGAAATTATTTGCTTATATCATTCAAATTCAAAGCAAGCTTTATACTAATATAAATATAATGATAGAAAGACGAGATCCGCAATATGCTTAAAGGATGTAAAGCAGAGATACAGTAACATTTTCACACACTCATGCACCAAAGCCAAAATCCTTACCTGGGCTTTCCTTGCTCTTCCACTGCTAACTTTGGGAGACTAGCATGAAAGCAACACAAAAGACAGTGTTATATGATTTCCCAATTAATTGTTGCATGCACTCATGTCAACACAAAGCAATGGTGTAGATTTTTGTTAATGTCAAAGATATGGGAAAATATTAATTGATAAGGTGAGAGTTCAAAAGTCCTTGAAAAAAAGAAAAGGAACCAAAGAAAATGAGCCATTTTTTGCATGCATTAGTGTCCCACCCCTTATAATCTACTGATTTTATGTTATATCTGAGAGTATATAACTGATTTGAGAAACCATCAGGTAATCTATTTCTGGAAAGATTAAACTGAATCTACATTTGCTTATAATTTAAAAAAATACATGGATTCATTTTATTTTATGTTCTTCATACACATCAAACAATAATCCTCTTTAGTTCATTTCAGCCTTACTTCCCTTACTGTTCACAGACTAAGGCTACTAGACAGAGAAGATAGGTCCTAGAGGAGAAAAAAGGTTAATAAAAATGAATAACCTTGAGATTTAACCCCAAATCCTTTCATTGTTCAAGGTGAAGAAAACTGTGGACATCAAACAGCCATAAGAAGAAAAGCTGAGTATGTTGCCACACACTTTGGCCTGCCATCACATTATACCCATTTCATTCACAGACAAAACAAGAAGTCTGAGGTAAAGCTCCACATCCAAGACCTACAAGACCAGGCTGGCAATAGGAAAAGGCCTTACCTTGGAGGTGTCTGACGCTGAGTTGGCCAGTGCTCCTGCCTCCTCTTTCATGATGTAGTTGGGGATAATACGTGACTTCTTCTTGAGCTCTGAGACCAGCTGTGCTACATGCTCTTCAAGGAACTCAATCTTCTCTGCCTTTTTGGCTGCCGACTTCTGCAGTTTAATGATGCGGTCGACCAGGAGCTGCTGTGTCACTAAGGGGTCGTTGAGTGAAGGAAGGTTTTCCTGAGGTTTGGAATGCAGGCAGTTAGGCAATCAGTATCAACTGCCTGTCTTTTTTTTCTTTTTCTTTCTTTTTTTACAATACATATGATTATGGTGTATTAATGTATGTTTTTTTTCGTTACTATAACATAACAAATAATAGTGATAAATAAATAAAGAAAAATAAAGCACAGAAGTGTTATCCACCAGGAACATGTAAATTGTAGCTTTGTTTTTTTGAGAATCATGTTTACAGACAGATGGGCACCTTCATAAGTGCCAAAGAGTCAATTAGTAGGCCCATGTGACCTCAGGTGATTTCTCCTTATTAATATTACTGATACTGTGGTTACCATATAGTGTCAAGAATACAAATAGCATTAAAACAAAAAAATATATATTATTGAAATAGAGGAAAACAGGTGAGATAGGTGGGACTAGAAATTAACTTATGGGTGACTAAACATTTGAGGATTCAGCTGTGTTAACACAATAAATAAACCAAAATTAAATAATGGACATGACATCTGTCCACTGCCATGGATAAAAAAATATAACCCACCTGAGACTGTGGACTGCTCCCATTGGTGCTCTGATATTCAATGTTATTCAAGGAGGCATTGGAGGAGGCTCGTGACCCCTGGGACAGGGTATCGTGTGGTGTCACAGACTGCGAAGACCTCCCACTTGCTACCCCACCATTGCCACCCCCTCCATTTCCATTTCCACTCCCATTTCCGCTCTCATGGAGTTCCAGACGTTTGCGTAGTTTTCTGCATCTCTCGAGAGATGTCCTATTGCAAAAAAGAGGAATAGATAGGTAAGGATAATAGTAATATGATAGTACTACCACAAAATAATAATCACTTTAAGGTACAGACACTTAAGAATCATAAATCTCTAGCTGACAATATTGAATCCTTTACTGTAATAAAAATAAATAATAAATTAATGAGATAGGAAGTATAATCATAATACAAATAATATAACAATAATACTAATGATTATTATTAATGGATTTTCTTAATAACATTAACATCTATGCAACCTATTCCCAGGCTGATGTTTCATGTTATTGTGTTTTAGCTTTACACTTTTTTCCCCTACATTCCAGATGACATGACTATCACACCATGAAAAAATTTAGCTTGAGGGGCAGTGATGTCAACATGCCATCATGGAAAAAATGGCAGAAGGCTGGGGTGACACAAACTTGCCTTCATGAAAATTTTGGAAGAAAGCTGGGGTGACGGGAATGATTTGCCATAAGTGCACAAAGCTCTTGGAGAGTAATTAGACTTTGTGGGTATTTAGGAAAGGGCTAATTGCATTATAACCCATTGTCAGCCCTGACTGAAAGAGAGCTGGCTCCAGGGAGGACTTTATATCCATGTTCAGGATCCTAATCCTGCCCGCCATGACCGGCAGTGTAGGCTGTGTTACAGAAAATTGAATATTGGGAAAAAAAAAGAAAATAAACAAGAAAAATCTACTTATTGTTATTATCATTTCAGTGAGTCATGGAATACCTACAGTCTAAATGGAGTCTGTGCAAGGGAAATAGTATAAACCATCTCGATAAAGCAAATCAATTGTCAAATATAGATGTTGGAAACTTACAAAAAAACTAAAAAATCCTTATGCAAAAAAAGAAAAAATAACATGGCGTCTTGTCACCACATGAGCGTTTGTGTGCAACTGGCCTACAAGCCAATCCCTCCCACATAAATAGATAAATATTTATGTGTGAGAGATGGCCCCTCAAGAGTGGCCCCTCCAATAAGACTAATGCCCATATTTTAGACCATGTACTGGCAGCAAATCACCCAAATCCAAGAGGATTATAGGACCTTTACTCACTGGTCTCACTTACTTTCAGGGAATTATTGTGCTTTTTCTTCAAGACCTGAATTTCATTCTCCAAGTCTGATGCCTTGGTCGTTAGCTGCTTCATCTCCTCTATCTTCTCTGCAAGCTGCCGCGTTAATTCTTCTATCTGTGGAAAGTACAATAAGGGTAGATTTTGAAACAAGAAAAGGACAGCAAAACCAAACAATAATATGGTCATCACAAATGCATAAAACAAATATACAAAGTGTGAATCATCCTTGGAAGTCTCACTTGAGCATTCTGCATTTCATTTTCTTTGGTGAGATCGGCCTTGATCTTGTTCCTCTGGGCCTTGATATTCTCCAATTCTGACTTCAACTCCCCATGTTCAAGCTCCAAAAGCTGAGTCTGAGGGAGAAAACAATTTGCAGTGTTGAATATGCACATGTATATTTGCAGCTCATGTATGTAGGCTACTGTATGAACATACAGATGGAAATTCATATAAATGAATATGTAAAATGTATACAAATATTCAAATGTATATAAATATTCAACTCAAGCAAATTCAAGCTGTCATCGTACCTTAGATTGTAGGGCAGAGAGCTGACTCTGGATTTGTACATTCTTGTCAGTGAGTTTCTGAGTGAAGGCTAATAGTTCAGCCTCCTTCTGGCGACAGGTGAGTAGGTCGCTCTCTAGCTCGTTGTTGGTTGTTTGGAGTCTTTCATTCTCTTGTGTTGCTGAGGCTAACTGCTCTCGTTCTCTGTCAGAATTACCCATGAGCTTTTAATGGCATTCAATTTAGCTTACATCACTTTTTTTTTTAATCATTAGATACACCTTCATAAAAAAGGATGATAATAATAATTTTCCAAAGATGGGCCAAATCAGGTGATAGCCTAAAATGCCAAATTTATATATCACACTCTCATTCTTCCTTTGTCTCTCTCTACTTTCTCCATTCTTCCTTCTTTACTCTCCACTCTCTTTACCTCTTATTAGTCTTTGTTTATCTTGATTCACTTTCTATTCCTTTCGAATCATTCTCTTCCTCCCTTCTGAGTCTCTCTTCTTTCTTTCTTTCTTTCCTTAACCATCCCCCTGTTCTCATACAAAAAAATAAAAAATAAATAAATAAATAAGGAATAAAGAAGAAGAGAATTCTGACTCCCTCCCACCTTTGTAGCTGCTGCTGAAGATGCGCTGAGTTAGAGAGCTGGAGGTTGAGGTCTCCTGCCTCCTGACGTGCGTTTTTCACTTCTTGCCTAAGGCTTGTGAATAACTTCTCGCTCTCTTCTCTTTCTGACTCATATGTCGTTACCTATTAAAACAGAGCATGAGGAAACAAGACATAAATGAATCAAAATAAAAAATGAGAATGAAGCCTCAAAGGTTGGTAAACGTGTTCAAATTTTCTTTTTAGATTTGGTTGCACAGATCTTTAAAAACAAATAACCAAAAGCTAAATTACCTAAAATTACAAATTACCTAAAGCAAGGAAACTGAATAAGCAAAAAATTCTAATTTATACACAATGTTTTTATGAAAATGACATCAGAAAACTAATGCAACACAACACTGGTAACTGACAAACCTTTGATCTTAAGGAAGTTGCTTCCTCAACTAGTGCTGAATGTTTTGTTTTCAGTGATTCTAATTCCGCTGAAACCTTGTTGAAGGCTGACCCTCTGTCCTCAAAGACCTGTCGTTCCATGATGAGTCGTGCTTTCTCTTCCTTTAATTGCTTGTCTGGATAATGTGGATTGGAGAATCTTAAATATCTATACAGTTATGTTTAATGATTTTAAGTTGTATGTGATCTATGATTCAAATTTACTCAATCCTAAATATATGTACACACCAATTCTTAACCCACTCATTGGAGATGGCATATACTCATACTATGCCTAAGTTTGGCCCAATTAGCATGGCACACAGTAGCATTACAGTTAAATTCAGCTCCATTGCACAGTAAGTTTGTTTTACAAAGCAAATTCATTGCTACCCATATCCACAATGAGACAATATGGTGATATAGTAGGGAAAAGTTTGCAACTCTTATTTCTTTTTTTTTTTATGAAAGAAGTGGAAAGAGCAAACAAACAAATCAATGTGGATAAAACATCAAACTAACTAGCATGGCTTGTGTAAACAACCAATGCATAATAACATCTTTTGGACCAGCTGTCTACAAATTCAATCACTTTTGACATGGTCCTTTCGAACATCTTAATAAGTCACTCTATGAAATCTACCATCAAAAACAGAAATACAACAATTAATCCCCAACAAGAAGTAACAAGGATGCTACCTAGGACATTTGCTCTGGAGTTTTCATCATCTCTGGTGCTGCGAACAACCTTTTCTGCCTCCTCCTTAATTGACTTGAGCTCTTCCTCGTGTTTTGTAATTTTAGTAAGAGCTCGGTCCAACTTGGCTTGTGTTTCCTGGTTTGGAGAAGAGGAGTTCTTTTACATGTGGGTAAATTTCAATGCTAGGTCTCCAAAAAAGAAGAATGAATTCATGATGTCTATCAGATATGAATATTGATTTGAGAGCTGGTAAATGTTTTCATGCAATCACACGAAACACACAGAATTCACAGAATAGCTTGCTTAAAATGGAAAAATTTAACTAAAGCAGAAAATTGGACAAAGAGCAGTAATTTTCATTTACAATTTGTTAAAAATACTATAATCATTTATGGTAATGATTTGCAGTGAGACTGGCCAAGGCAATATTCAAGCATTCAAAGTGAAAATAAGCACGATAAGAGAAATGGATTGTTGTACAATTTGCAAACTGCAAAGAAATTCCCTGGCCCTTCATGTAGCTACTATTCTAGGGAAGGATTGGTGGCATAATATCGCATAATATCACTGCCCTATATCTGCCATTCAAGGGCAAGCCATTTTCCTAAATCAAATCAGATTTTACCAGACTTCTAAAGGCAATTGATCTTCATTAGTTAACCATTGTTAGTATAAAGTAGCATACCTTATGGGCATCCATTTCCGATTTTAGTTTGGTCTGGGCCCACTTAATCTTCACTTCCCGACTACTGACTTCTTCTTTCAGCCTATCAACTTCACGCTGAAAGGAGTTGATCTTCTGGACCTATGAGTGAGAGAATCAAAAGAATAGCATCTGAAATACAAATGACACTGAGGAAAAAACAAAGGAATAATTTGGAACTTTTATATAATATCTTATAAAGGAAGATGAAAACAAAGAATAATAAAAAAAAAAAAAAAAAAAAAAAAAAATCTATAATAGGGAATCAAAAAAGAAAAGAGGGAAAAAATTAAATGAGTTACATACTGAACTTGGGACATGGCAAATAAACACTGGCCTCTATATAAACATACAGGCCTATTCACATATACCACTTAGTTCTCAATATGATCACCTTTGTATCGAGCGTCTGGCAGATCCGTGCTCTTTCGCCAATCAGCATTTTGTTCTTACTCAGTAGCTGTTCTCTTTCCTTTTCCATCTCCTTCATTTTCTTTTCCACTGCCTCCTTCTGCTGTCTGGCAACAATAACCTGCAGAAATACATAGAAATTATATCATTAAGAAGTAAGCATCTAAAACAAACCAGAAACTTATTGACTTTAAATAATCAAAACAAAAATGAACATATTGCATCACCCAGGACCAGCAAAATTGGACTGACATCCTTATTGGATAGCTGGTATCAATATAATCTAAAGGACTGCAATTAACCCAGTCCACCTGGATGGCAAGAATGCATGCTATGCCTACAGTGATATAAGTTCATTAATGTCTTTACACATAGATGGCTCTAAAATGTTAAGTCACTAAGGAGTCAGCTATTATTATCACAAGGACTCTTTGGTGGTTGAGTGCATGTGGAGCCATTTGTATGTAACAAAATTTAAAAAAAATACAGGAGACTACATAAACGTGCAATCATTAGGGTTAAGACTATCCCACACTGTATATAAAAAACCTGAACACTTCTATGGCAACTAAGAATGTGGAAATCGATGCATAAGGAACCAAATAGACCTGTTGGTACAAAAAAAACACTATAAACCAATATATTTACCAAATACATTTGTTTGGCATTTAGAGGGTTTTGCTACCTTATATCAACAATAAGAGTGTTCTGTCATTCATGAAAGTGATGAAACAAAATAAATTCCTAGAGAACTTTCCTGTATCATGTGATAAGCAAGAGCATCTCCTTGTAAAGTTCCTCTTGTTTAACATGGAAAGGACAGAAAGGTCTAACTTGTATTATATTTTTCATATTCAATGGAAAAATATGTAGCCCATATAAATACAGTCACCTTTAACCAACTCACAATGGAAAACATTCTATCCCATTATGGCTAAACCATCGTTCAATCTTGAGTGAAAAAAAATAGAAGTGCAGAAAATATAGACACCTCACTCTCTATGCTTTTGGCAGTGGCATACATGATATTAGGATATGAGGTCATACGGGGATCCTAAGCCTAATTTTGATGGGCTGTATCTCCTCAATACCCAGTCATAGCCAAACAAGCAAACAATTGTTTAGTGTGTAAAAAACTGAGCAGGCTTAACCAATCATGGAATGGGTACTTGTCAACTGGAATTTGGGCCCAGTTAGCCATAATGTGATTACACAATCTAGCAGTTATAAAAATCTTAGGCAAGATCCTTTTTTGTGTACAACAGCAGCAGTACCTAAAATTTTGTTCATCAATTTCAAAAGAAAGCAAGAAAGAAAAAAAGAAAACTGTTCCAATTAACCCCAGAGTCAACAATAATAGGTTATAAAACTATATATCAGTGTATCTTCTTCCTCGCTCATCTCTGCTCTGCCAACAAAGGATCTTATGTGGCACAGAGATTTCAACTTTATCAATTCCTAGTGAACAAAAAGTAGCTAACTTTTCATCAGAACAGATAACAAACTTTGAAAGTTTACTGTCAGTTTTCATATTGCTGACATTAATTTCTTAGCCTAGAAGTTTTAGCTGAGCCAGCTAGTGGGCTGATTTTTTGCATCCTCTACTTCCAGCTCACCAATACAAACCTCTCTCTCTGAAGTGGCATATTTAATGACCATAGACTCCTTGTCCTTGTTGGCAGCCTCATACTGCTTAGTCATTCGCTCTAACCGGGCAGTGAGATCTGTGCGGACCTTGATGTTTTCTGCAAGGTAGTTCTCCTCAGCTTCCTTCAGTCGCTGCTGCCAGCTGCATGCATCTGCCTGAGCCTGTGTATGCACAATCACTGTGTTAAAAAAAAAAAAAATTCGAACTAAAGCAAAATAATAAACTCATCAATACAATTCTGATCTATAGTAAACTCATACACTTAATAATTTTGTCAATAATTCTCCTATCTCCTACCATGATTAAGAACCTAAGTCATCTCAACTTTTTTTATACTGGACACAGACTACTGTATCTAGCTATAGTTTTTCACCTGTGCAAGTGTCTTCTCCAGAGTTTCAATCTGCTTAGTGTATACAACTGCCGACTGATCAGCTTCCAGCCTGTCAACTTCCCCTTCTAATCTGGAAAGGGACAGAGTAAGGTTACAATAGACAGAGAGAACTATAAGATATATGTATACATACATATACAATTCTTTGACAATGAAATGGCATGTATGTACACACTTACATATTACATTCAACAACTATGAACATTAAACAATGTTATATGATGCCCACCAATTGAATTCCAATGATACAAGAGTACACCCTACACACTTCCAATTAGGTTTTAGCATTCTGGATTGCACCAGGGTCTTAAACCATAGCCCTTGTACTAATTCCAAATTGAAGCAAAAACTTGGGATTCTCCTATAATGTCTCATCATAAAGCTGCCTGGTATTATTCCTGCTAAAGATGCTTTCATGTATACCATAACACTTGGATTGTTCAAGGATTAGTTAGACAAATTTTGGTTCCTGAAATCAAAGCTCTAAAAGCTATTGCAAATGGTGACAAATGACTATAAATAGGTAAATACAACATGTATGCAGCTATAAAAATATATCTTTATGACATAAATATAATAAGATATATATTAAGATATATATGAACAGTAAAATGACAAAGATACACCACAAAGTAACTTCTTACAATGGCAATATATCTAATGCTATACCAGGTACTGCACCATACTTCACATCCTAATACAGCAATGAGGAGCTACAGCATGTTACTCTTCTTGTGACAGATTGTTTTCATTAACTGTTTACTATTTTGGCATTATATTGATATGACTAAAAAATAGTATAAAGCTTCCCCCTTTGTTCTTTTACTATCTTGGTACACTTCAATCGTGGTTCAACTGGTCTTGTGTACATGCAGGTCTGGCCATTAGCGCGACTTCAGGGCAGAATCAGTCACTTTTGTGCAAAATCTGGGGCTGAGGGGAGCTAGCGATAACAAGATACAGATCGTTCTTTTTCCAGGTACCTCCAGGCTTTCCAGGGGGCAATATTGAATATTGTCTATAATTCGCTTCAAGAAATTATCAATACCTATAAGTCAACAAAAGTTATATCAGAGATTTTACATAAAACATTTAGTATTAATAATCACAAAATTACTTTTTTATTACCAAAAAACAAATAAACAAGAAATGGCTAATTTGAAACTGTGGATCTACACTCATGCCAATGGCCAATCAGACTTGCGTTATGAATTTTGTATCTGATTTATCAGTTTCTGTGTTTCTTTTCTTTAAAAAATATATGGCATAATACACAAAACTATGGTGAAACAGGGAATAAGTCCTTGTGCTATATGTTGCTCCAAAAAAAGTGTTATTCAAGCAAGAGGCATGTGCAGTCTATTATGGTAGTGCTTTTTGCAGTTGAAACACTAAGCCTGGCTGGGTACTTGGAAACAAGCCAGGCCCTAGATGTACACAAGACCAGTTGAACCGTGCCCTTATACAAGCAATATAAGACCCAAAGGTAGCATATCCCTCACTGCTAAATAAACCCACTGTTGAAAGTCACACACCATTTCGAAGCCAGGTAGTTCCTATCCCACAGTCTGCTACACTCTCACACAACCTGGTTGACCATCAAACCCACCATAATCTACTTAAAAATGCTTGCCCAGCTGAACCTAAACAGTGAATCCTGTTGCAACATTGAGGAAGCTATGAATCAGTAATCCTACTTAGCACCATATGATATGAGACTACATTACATAAAGACTACTGTAACAATAATGATCATAATAATAATAATATCAATAACAATGATCCTAATACTGATAGACTAATAACGATAATAACAATTATTATTACAATAATCATTATAAAATAATTATTATTACAAATAATAATAAAAAATAAGAAAATGTCAGCAACATAACAGGTACATAAAAATAATACTAACAGCAACAATGCTAAGTTAAAGCTAATGCCAATGTCAAAAACAAAAACAAAAATCAACTTAAAATGATAATAATAATAATAATAACAAAATTAACATAACAAGAACAAGAACAACAACAATAATAATAATAATAATAATAGACTATACTAATAATAATTGCTAATCAAACAACAACAAAAACAATATCAATAACATTAACAAAGCAATAACAATAAAAACTAAAGTAATAATAATAAAAACAATAACAATAAAAATCAGAGTAATAATAATAATAATAATAACAATCTAATAATGAGGGTGATGATGATGATGATGAATGATGATGATGATGATGATAATAACAACAATAATTCATAACTCATGCTCATAACTTTTTGAGTTATCCTCCTAACCATCCTGAATGCAGATCAAGATCCGGATCACTGCCAAAATTTAATGGCAACTGAATTAGGCTAAGACAAATCTGTTCATAATTTTTTAAGTTATCCTGCTATCCAACTAACCAATGCTACCTAAAAAATAATCTCCTTCGCAGAGGTGGTGGTGGTGGTGGTGGTGGTGATGATGATGATGATGATGATGATGATGATGATGATGATGATGATGATGATGATGATGATGATGATGATGATGATAGATTATCAATAATAACATTAACATCAATATTGATAGATGTATGATAGCAACAACACAACAATAACAATAACAATAACAACAATAATGATAACAATAATAATAATAATAGTAATGATAATACTAATACTAACAATAATGATAGCTAATAATCATAATAATAATAATAATAGGAATAACAATAATAATAACAATAATAATAATAATAAAATAAAAAATGACAATAGCTGATAATAATAATAATAATATTAATATAATAATAATAATAATAATAATATAATAATAATAATAATAGACTAATAACAATGATAATGAATCAATAATAATAACAACAGAAACAGCTTAACTATTTTCAGTAATCATTATCATGATTATCATATTATCATAATAATATACTAGTATCATTACCATTATTAGAATATTATCATTAGCATCATTATCACTGTAATCATAATAATAATTATCAACAATATCATTCTCAATATCATCATTTTCATTATTATTATAATAGTATCAGTATCATCATTACCATTAATATTATTATCATTATTATCATTAATATCATCATTATTGATTATCATTACCATTATCCTAATCATCATTATCAACATTACAATTATCTTCATTATTAACGATCATTAGTCTCACAATATCCTCATTATCATATTATTATTTTTACTATCATTATTATCATTATCATTCCTACTATTATTAACATTAATAATAATATCATTATTATCAACATCATTATCATTAGTCTAGGAGCTTTATTGTTGTTACTATTATTACTATCATTATCATAATACTACTGCTACTACTACTAATAATAATAAAAATGATAATAATAATAACAATTACTATCATTATCAAGTTCAAATTAATATTTTCATTATCATTATCATAACTATCATATCATCATCATCATCATCATCATCATCATTATAATTATCATTGTCATCATCATTCTTTCATTATCTTTATCATCATTATCATTATTATTATTATTATTATTATTATTATTACTATCATTGCTATTATCATTATTTTACAGTTATCATCATTATTCATATTACTATTATCATTACTATTATTACTGATACTATTGTTATCAGTATCAATATAAAAATAATAATAACAATAACAATAATAATAACCATAAGCTAACAATAATAATATCAACACCATAACTAATACTAATACTTCTAACAATGATGATGATAATGATGACAATGGTGGTGGTGGAAGATGGTAATAATGATAATAACAATCATGGTAATAATAGTAACAATAACATTAGCCAATAATCATAATTGAAAAACATAAAAAGAAACAACAATGATGATAATGATGATGTCAACAATAACACACTGACTACTGCAAAGATGTTTGTGATATCTGAAGTAGCTCATAATAAATATGTTGATAATGATGGCTGTATTAAAGTTGATTGAAATAATGACTATGAAGATGGCAATGAAAAATCAAATAGACTACAACAAAAAATATGTCAACTCAATAAGCCTAGTTGTTACTTTATCAAAAGCTACCTCTGTTATCAACATCACTTCCCATAAACTTTGCCTTTTATTTGTCTTGCTGAATAAAACTGATAAAAAATATCTATAATATTTCTATGGTTGTAAAATATTTGGGACAACAAAGCTATAAAAATATGTTACTTTGTATATATTCTTTATTTTTCCAATATATATCAATACAAGAAAAACAAAGAAGCAAAGTTATATTTGGCCTAAATGTCATGTAAGCAGGATATGTAAGAACAAAAGCCCTTTGAAACTATGACATTAGTCAGCAGAAAGTAAAATCTTCTAAAGATATTTCAGCTACAGTATCTCGTCACACAAAAGAAAGCTTATTACACATGTACTTCATGAATCGTAACTAGATATTAAAATGCCTTACCTCGTCTTCTCCTTCTTTAAGGTGTCACACTCATCTAGGAGACTCGAGATCATTTTCATCAGGTTCTCTTTGGATGTTGAAGAGACATCAATTTTGCTGACCTCAAAGCCCGAGTCAGGACTGCAGGCAGTCGTAGTCAAGAGGTCCTCAATTTCTGTTAAAAGGCTGGAATTCTTTATCTCTTGAGGTAGCAAGTGTAATGGAGGCAACTTTTCATCACTGTTTAATGACTCTAATGATTTATTTTCTTCCGTAGTTTCTGCTTCACTGCTGACATCTTTGATATTGTCACTGGTACACTGTAACACATCAACTTGTTCCTCCCCATCTGTGGACTCATCCTCATCTTTATTGTAAGTAAATTCCACAACACTCTCATCCCTCAGGAAACTCTCTGACAGAAGATTGGTGTCTTTCTCTTCAATATCTAATCTCTCTTTCTTACTGACATCTGTTCTGGCAGGAGCTCCTAATAATGTTTCAACCTGCCTCTCATTCATACAACTATTTTCATCATTGCAGACACCACTAGCTTCATTATTCATTGCAACAAAAAGAATCATTTTTGTTCTGCAGTCACCCTATTACACTTATCAACATCATCTTCAGATACATTATCACTTGGGCTTCCATCTATACTATCGTTTAGTACACCAATATTAACATCGCATTTAATTGGAGACACCTCTCTCTCTCTGCTACAGGATGTGTCATTTTGTTCTGATGACTCTGTGCTGCGGTTCTTAACGCAGCCTTTGTCCTCTTCTCCATCTATATAGTCTGAAGCTTTCTGCTCTGACTTTAGCTCATCCATGATTAAAGCTTGATACCTTCAGTCATACAGATTGGTGTTGATCACCTGTAATGAGAACAAACAATTAACAAAAAGTAGTAATATTTCAATGAACATTTCCTTATCATTTAAACTTTACTCTACAAATGCCTCCAAATTTACATCAGTTTTCATATAGAATTCAGAGGATGTTCTGGCCCACCCAATATCCAAATACCCCTCAAGCCAGTGCTTCTGCTTAAGGCGGTTGATCACCCAGGGCACCCAAGACTAACCTGGCACCTGCTGGATACACATGATTAGAAAATGGAAAACTCTGCTCATTGCAAAGGCATTGTGTAGGCATCTTCACACACATGAGATTAATATTATTCTTATTGATATTGAAATGTATTCAAATGTACAATAAACCAAGTCCAGTACAATCAGATATCTGCAATGAAAAACAATACCGTGTTGATAATATGGAAGAAAACCCACAATGCACAAACTAGATTTATTGAGGAAAGTGAGACAACAGTTTCGGAATCGTCTCCGACCCGAAGATGGAATCGAGGACGATTCCGAAACTGTTGTCTCACTTTCCTCAATAAATCTAGTTTGTGCATTGTGGGTTTTTCTTCCAATCAGATATCTGTAAATGCCTAGATCACATCAAACTGAAAAATCAATGCATTGACATTTTTCATGAAATTGTTCAACTGAAAATGCAAGTGACAAAACAAAATAAAAAATAAAGGGCAGATGATTTTTAAATTTGAAGATGAGAAGTAAAACATTGATATTATTCAATCTTTTATATACATCCATTAGAGACAAACTCAACAACAACATTTGTACTAACACATTTAGCTTTAAAAATATGCATTCAATTCATAATAACTTCTCCAACTCTTGATAAGTTTAAAAGATCAGCTAACATATTTTTACTATGTAAATAGCTGATTTTCTATCTTCTCATCCTTTCATAGCTGTATCCTGAACTACACTGATGCCTTTGGTGGTGTAAATTATGATTTTTTCAGTGTAGATCTTTATATGGTTAACAGAAAATAATAATAATAAAAATAATAATAACAAAATAACAATAATAATAATAATGATAATAATAATACTCATCATCATCATCATCATCATCATAATAATAATAATAATAAATAAACTGTATCGTAATACATGATTACATATATAATCTACAATGTAGTCTCTGTTGATATATTTCTTTGTAATCTTGATTTGAATACATCTTTTGATGATACATTTGTACATGGACCTCCTGTATCAATTAACCTGGTGGCTGAAAGGTCCATTCCTGGCAAGTAAGAAAATGCCATGAAAAAATAATTCAGGAACTGAATCATGTGCTTTGTGCACAGTCAGTCATTTCAGTGCAAAATTAGAAATTCATGAAACATACATACATACATACATAAAAAAAAAAAAAAAAAAAAGTTAAAGAGAGGCTTTACACTTAGTTCTCAGAGGCCATATCTCTCAGTGACTGCAGTCAGGGCCAATCAAGTGAACAAATGTTTAGCATTTAGAACTTACAGCAGGCTTGACTGTGTACATGGTTCACCAAGTGCCTGAGCAGATCGTAACAAAATCACAAGATTACATTGTTAATCTACAGTGGGCCAAACTTATATGCATTTCAAACATATTGTCTCTCCCACTTCAAAAATTTCAATTCCCAAGGCTATGATCTTACACCGTATGTGCTCCACAAACAACAACAAATCTTACCAGAATATGAATCAACATTTATTAGAATTTCTCCAAGAGCAAAAGGTGTGAAGGTCAGCAACTGTGGGACTTTTGCTCATATTCTGAGACACTTTGGACACCTTGTATGGAAAGCTTTTGTATCTCCAGAACAGTTGGACCTGAAGTTTCAGCATCTTGTACCACAAGCCAATTACCTTCGAGCTGCCTCATGTTTCAACCAATTGTAGCTGATCAGGATTCTGCCGCCACTTGGTAGAGGTCTACATTTCTGCCCACTGCCTAAAATGGTGTCCAAATTATCTCTGAATATGACCATTCATCTCAGAAGGTGGATCTTGCTTCAAATATCCCTTACAATTCTGCCTCAACAATAAAATTAGTGAAGATATTTTTAAAAAGCTCTCCAAAATATACTCTTAAAATACCAAAACTATTGTTTCATCCATAAAATCAATGAAGGTCCCAAACTCAATAGTGAAAACAATCAATTAATTATAAAAAGCAATATATTCCTTACTAACCCTTCTTATATTTGTCTCCTTTTTATCAATATTTTTTTTCTAATCAAAATCATTAATCCGTTGTCTCCACTCTACCGTATGTCCGGTTTCCCAAGCTTCCATCTCTCGCACAACCTTATTTCGTAGCCAGATAATCACTTACATCTTAAACTGATCAAAATCCCACACAACATAAATAAAATGCGAAAAAAACGCCACCTGACGTGTAATAACTGTAAATAAATGACCTTAATCAGCTGGCCCTTCCATGGCCCTTGACAGCTCTACCAATTTTATTTCCGGTTTGCACACTGGAGACGGACAATTTTGTTGAGACTTCTTTTTTAAATACTCCTTTGAATGCGAATAATTTCCATTCATATACTACAGAGTATTATCTTTATACGAAAATGATAAACCAATTGAAAAGTTACACGAACTATGAAGTGCCAGATTTATAAAAATCAATTGTTTGAATCGAGTATAGAGAGAACAGAGTAAACATTGTCCGAAACCATTACTTTATGCATAAAACTTATCCTTGAATAAATTTCATTTACTTCTGATAAGGCCAAAAAATCAACACGAAAATAAATATGTGCATTATCTCACATTTGGGTCATACAATATCCATCAGTTACCGAAGATGTGTAACGAGATTGAATAATCAATCTTCAAAACATTTTTTTCTCTTAATTCACTATAAAACTCATGTAATATCCTGCAGAAACACACCGACCTTTTTGGCGTATCTTGTAACTTCCTATACAAACGTTTTTAGTTTGTGTCTATGTTTATAGACCACCTCCGTAAAACGACAAAAAAAAGCTTTTATAGACAATATCTTAGGTATACGATGACAGGAAAATAACGAAAGCAGAGTATGCAGAATATGAAGTCCACCTTTTTTTTTTTAAGATGAACTGTACAAGAGCAGTAATTATGTGAAAATATTAGCTTCGCCAGAGAAAGGAGGGGCAGAAGTGTGAATGTGAGTGGAAGTGTGAGTGAGTGAGATTGTGTGTGTAAATGTGAGTGTGAGTGAATGAGTGTGTGTTTGTTTGTTTGTGAGGTGTGTGTGTGTGTGTGTGTGTGAAACGGATATATATATATGTATACACACACACACACACACACACACACACACACACACACACACACACACACACACACACACACACACACACACACACACAATCTCGCTCGCTCACAAGAGAGAGAGAAAGAGAGAGAGAGAGAGAGAAGAGAGAGAGAGAGAGAGAGAGAGAGAGAGAGAGAGAGAGAGAGAGAGAGAGAGAGAGAGAGAGAGAGAGAGAAAGAGGGGGGAGGAGAGAGAGAGAGAGAGAGAGAGAGAGAGAAGAGAGAGAGAGAGAGAGAGAGAGAGAGAGAGAGAGAGAGAGAGAGAGAAGAGAGAGAAGAGAGAGAAGAGAGAGGAGAGAGAGAGAGAGAGAGAGAGAGAGAGAGAGAGAGAGAGAGAGAGAGAGAGAGAGAGAGAGAGAGAGAGAGAGAATGAGAGAGAGAGAGAGAGAGAGAGAGAGAGAGAGAGAGAGAGAGAGAGAGAGAGAGAGAGAGAGAGAGAAAGAGGGGGGGGGGAGGAGAAGAGAGAGAGAGAGAGAGAGAGAGAGAGAGAGAGAGAGAGAGAGAGAGAGAGAGAGAGGAGAGAGAGAAGAGAGAGAAGAGAGAGGAGAGAGAGAGAGAGAGAGAGAGAGAGAGAGAGAGAGAGGAGAGAGAGAGAGAGAGAGAGAGATAGAGAGAGAGAATGAGAGAGAGAGAGAGAGAGAGAGAGAGAGGAAGAGAAGAGAGAGAGGAGAGAGAGAGAGAGAGAGAGAGAAGAGGAGAGAGAGAGAGAGAAGATAGAGAGAGACTACATGTCGCTAAAACTACAAAGGATATGATACGAAAAATGGATAGCGCGCGTGTATAATCCAATCACAACATACTTCCCCACAAACTTTTCGTAATTACACCTCATTCAGTATCCAGAATTACTCCACAACACTACAGGGGAAGCCATCCAAAATCAACAGAGAGCGATAACATTAGGCTGATTAGGACTGTGGGCAAAAGTTCAATGAAATAACCTCTCCAATGCAGCTCTTACCCAGACTTATCCAGAAAATGCACAAAAGGAAATAAACCGAGACAAATCCAAATTGTTAGCTAGCATGGCGCGGGCAGAAGTCGCTGTCTGTTATTGGGCATATTCGTCGAGGATGTGGAGCGCTGGTGTTAACTGATGCTACTCTCGTCAATGGAAAAACAGTGATTTTATACAATAACGATGTTAATAACCAATAAAACTAACGATGATAATAATGATCACCCTTAGTAACAGTGAGAATAATAATAGCAATAACAGCCAAAATAACTAAACTTAAGCGATATGAACAGCTTAAATGAAACGCATATTTTGAACAATCAGAAGCATGGCAGGTCACTACAGCGAGGTTAGCATGAACAAGGTCTATATAAGTACTTAAATAAGACCTTGGGCATGAAAAGTTAACATAGGGCGTCTTCTGTACGTGCCATAAAAGTTAATCCGGTATTAAAGTTTAATCCAGATCTCGTGCGCATGCGCGTTGGCAAGCGTCCAGGATCAACTTTTAATGTACCTTTTAATGTACCAGGCTTTAATATTAAGCTCATTTTAAATCCTGTACATGCGCAGAAGGGACAAGTTAATCCCACCAATCATGTACTGTTATGTCACGTGTTCCGTCATGAACTTCATGGGTGCCATCGCCTTGTTGCCATTCAGAGTTATTTTCGGCAATAACCGATCGTCTTTAGTATTTATGAAAATGAATTGTATATATTTACACAAATGATCAAATATTCTGATAAAGGAAATAACATGGTAATGAATAAAAAACAATATAATCCCACGAGGAATCTTTGAAGTTCAGAGGCTGGGCATGGAACTCATATTTCCAGGTTAGTGAAACAAAAATTATATGGCCAGGGTCACACAAGTTGACGTTTTAAATCAAATATGAACCAGTGTTTTAAAGAAGAATTATGTGCTGAGTTTTTCTCAACTACTTTACTACAAAATTAACAAGTATACTTTTCTATGGACCTCCTGAACAGCATCCTGAAGAAAACATGTTTCCCTCCAACACGATTCAACGCAGCAAAGAGCTGTCCGAGGAAACTGCGCGATGGATATTAATTGGTGAATGTCATTTTTGTACTTGAGTGTCATTGAAATAAAGATTGGTTTTATAGTTGTTAGAGCAGTTTCGTTACCCATTTTACTACTATAAATATAAGATCGTTATCATGAAAAAATAGAATATTTCATAAATAATCATGTTTCCCTTATAAGTAAGCCTACTTGTGCCTCGTAATTATCATATGAAGATCAAACTGCATCTTGAGTGACTGACTACAACTTTCTATAACAATCACCTTTTCTCCAATCTATAAAAATGAATATCAGTTGTCAGAAAAATCTTTTAACAATGCAGTGTCTGAATGCAAATTGCAAGGTTTATTTATCCAAGTAAATTTTATATCGGACTGCAAATCTTTAGGTAATATCTTTAATACTGTCTTCTATATCATATGCGTAGGGACATGAAGGGTGAATGTTGATTAGATATCTTTTGGATGATTTTGTTGCTTATTTACAGGTATGAGTGCATGACTTGCTCCAAACGCTACCTACACAACATGCAACAGTTATGTGTGAAGAGAACATTGCACAGAAATGTTTCAAAATACCACAGATTTTTCAGCAATAAAAAGACAACATACCTCAGCTCCCACCCTTTAGATTTGTAAAACCTATTCCCACACGCCCAGAAATACGAGACCAGGATCTTCACATCAACAGCAGAGGGCAGAACCATCACTATCACAGACCAGGAACATCACAAGAATTGATAGAAATTTAAAGAGACAGTCCATTAACTTAAGATTCCAAACAAATCATATTTGAAACAGATA
>NW_020869187.1:84645-89645 GCF_003789085.1 Penaeus vannamei
GGTGGTGTTGAATTTATGTGTACGTCAGGAAGTACAGAAATGATGTACAGTTATAGCAAGAATATGTTCAAAATTGTTATCGTTACACTATACGGAAATTATTATTAACAGGTATTTATCAGAAAACATCGGGCAATTCCATCTCTCAGATAATATTTTACACTTACTGTAGGTGTCGATGTGTGTTTGTCGTCAGAAGTCAGAATGATGTCGTTATGCAAAATTATTGCATAAAAATTTTGTATTCTGTCGATTAAAAAGCAGTCTAAGAGACGCAACGCTTATTGCAAGGTATATGCACATCATCGTTTTTGTAAATAATGATTTTTTGATTAAATCAAATTTAATTTCAAATATCGCATCTTTAAATCAGATATGTGTAATCTTCAATTGATCTGAATGCATACTAATCCATTTCTATTTACATCTGATCTTTCCTACTCCTCTAATGAGTCTTCTGTCTGTTTACTGATCGTTGGTATTTCTCTCTACTCTCCGCCCTGTGTTTTGCTGACGTTGTGCATCCCTCTCCCTCTCTGTTTGATCTTCTAGTCTATCTGTTTCTTTATATTTCTCTTCTGTCTTTCCAGAATTAACCGCCGACGATTATCCTCCTTAGTAATCTATTCACACACAATATCACATCATCAACACGCACGCACGACACGCACTGCCATCGCCACGCACGCGACGCACGGCACGGCACAGCAACGCACGCACGTCACGGCACGCAACGCAGTCGAGCGCACCCACGCAGCGCCACGCACGCAACACACACACTACACAACACACACACACACACAGCACACACACCAGCACCACTATCACTAAGCACACAACACCACCACGCACACACACTCACGCACTTGGCTGCAGCAGCATTATATATATTATTTATTATAATATTTATAGTATTATAATAAGTTATAGGTATAATATATATAGTATATATAATATGATATATATGCTTGTGTTATCCTTTTCTTCCTAGATGTACAATCTATCCACATACACGGCTGTGATAAAGAAAATACACCTGTAATTAAAAACTATATGCATTTTTTTTTTATTATGTAAATACAACTATATAGTTTTTGGACAACATACATATTTTGCGAAG
Source organism: Penaeus vannamei (assembly GCF_003789085.1). Classification (NCBI taxonomy): domain Eukaryota; kingdom Metazoa; phylum Arthropoda; class Malacostraca; order Decapoda; family Penaeidae; genus Penaeus; species Penaeus vannamei. The sequence continues at coordinate 85,766 of NW_020869187.1, forward strand.
ATCTCAACACTTAATGTATGATATGTACATTCATTTAAAAACAATATATTTTAGTACATATGTTTTGATGGAAGAAAACGTACACTCAGTATCACCACAGTGAGTATTAGTTACGTGATTAGCGTGAATTGATTATGTACACACACAACCAAACACACACATATCTTATCTACTATATCTATAATATATTTATATATTATAATTATTACATTTATATTATATTATCACTATACTTTATAATTAATATTTATTTATATATTTATAGTTTTATATTAATATATTTATATAGTTAATATTATAAGTAATTAATATATTATTATAGTTTATATAGTATATTATAACAATATATATATATATTAATATATATATATAATATAATATAATCTATGTGGCATGTGGTGTGTGTGGTTGTTATCTGTGAGTGAATATATATGTTGTGTTCTAGTATGCTTATTAACTGTATGTATTATATTAATACAATATATATTAATTATTTAACATTAACTATATATATATATTATATCATTAATACCTATCTAATTATAACATATATTATATATTAATAATATTAATATAATATTAATTATATATATATATTAATTAAATTAAAATAATAGAACATATATTATATATTAATGTATATTATTTAACATAATATTATAAAACTATAATTAATGTTATGGTTGTATTATTGATTGTTGAGTGTGTTGTGATTAGTATTATAAAATTATAAATTATATGATTAATTATGAATGTAGTATATTATTTATACAACAGTATTAATACATATACACACACTACTACACACACACAACACACACAACAATCACAAAATTAATATTAGATTGATTATATTAAATATATATATTATTAAACATAACCTTTATTTTATATATACCTCTATAAGGTATAGTAGTAGTAATATAACCATATTATAGCTTGTGTATGTTAATAACATAAATATAATTATGGTAAGTCGAGACGATTCCGAAAAACTGTTTTTTCTCACTTCTTTCAATAAGATTAGTTTGTTCCATTGTGAGGTTCCCTAGATCCAATATAGTAATATATATTACCTTTAATATAAATATAGTATATATTATAAGCTTATAATATTTTATTATATATAGGTATAGTAGTATATATATGTAATAATATTAATATATAATGTTATATGTATTGTAAAAGCATATATTTATTATTAATAAAACATATGTCGTAACATATATTTTCATTATACTAATGATTATAAGTATATATTATATAGATATACATGTATATACATATGATAGCCGTATAGCGTGTTATATAATAATATAACAGTCGTAAATGTTTGTTTCTGTGTTATATTTTAGATATAGTACTCCCATATATAATGTGTAAGTAATGATTATTAGATGTTGTTACATTTATAATGTTATTACTCTCATATTACTTCATCGTTTATATATGTATAATACTTGTCAACAGTGGTATATAAAATATAATATGATTATATTTATAGGTGCTCTATCAATATATGTTACGTAATTTATCTCATTATATATGGTCCATAATACATACTTAGTTATTATATTTTCTACATCACAACATAATTAGATACTAAATTATCTATTACTTAATACTTAATCACTACGATTATAAAGTTCACAATAATAAATTCTTACTTGTTTTCCTTTTTAATTTCATATATAATAATAATTCCCACCAACATATTCCTATGTCATGTATATCTAAGCTTCTATTGTACTCTAATTATTTTTATCTACTAAAACTTTTTCATGAATTAATCAATAATAGGTTCAGCCTCTATATATCACCTGCACTACTGTATATAATTGATAAATTATTAGTGAGTATAGTCATATATTGATTTAAAAAAGTTTTCGTTTTGGCACTTGATATAATCTTGTATAGTTTGGTTTATATATTTATGTATGTACTAAGTATTATACTATACATAGGTATGTTATACATATTTCTCATGTGATATTAATATCTCTATTCGTCCCAGCATAAACACTGGACAATTTTAAAATAATATTTATTGGTCATTTGTTCAGAATCTCATGAAAGGTATTGTTCTCAAAATATATAATAAGAAATGGAAAGGTAAACTTCTATCATAAATACAGTTGCGTTATGTATAGGTGAGTGGTTTATATTTAATATATTAGGAATATATTCATTTCTTTTATGATATTAAGAATTCTTATTTGTACTATCTGATAACACGCTATGTGAATGAATCATCACCATTCATACAATACTCAGGACACATTTTCAACATAACACCACATAACGTATGTATTTCAAACAGTAGCAACTATTTAGTCAAAACCAACTGTACCACACGTCATTTTTCTTATGTACAGAAGCCTAACAAGGATTCGTAACACTAACACCGATCCAGAACCCAACAATGAAATAGACCTACACACCAAAACCAAACACAATTAATACAGAATCCAAAATTCCTGTCAGAATGCAGAAATATTGCAAAAGAAGCCTAATTATAGTAACCAACCAACCCACGACCCCAGAACCTCACAAGATCTCGATCCAAACACAGAACCTCAACCACACAAACCTAAACAGGTAATGGAAACCCCTCATCACGCAGTCCAAAACTAGACAGACAGAGGCGAACAAGTATAGAATACAACAGACAGACAGAGTCAGACACAGAGTACAAAAGAGAGGAGAACACAGGATAAATAGAGCACCAGAAGACGGAGAACGTGAGTGAGAGAGATAGATAGAGTCAGAAGACAAGATACATAGGAGAGAGGGATAAGAACAGACAGGACCAAATACAGAAGCGAGAGAAAATAAGAGAACAGCAGAGACCAGAACGAGTGAACAGAGACAAGCAGAGACAGAGCGAAGAGGACAAGGGGAAAATAAGAGACAAACGATGAGAACGAGCAAGAGAGAGAGAGATGACAGAGCCGAGAGCAGAACCGAGAGCGATAGCCTTATCCCCTCCCGCTCATTATGCCGGGTCTACACCTCCACTCAAGCTTACTGAATGTTTTGCTAATATTCTGAGCCTCGAAGCGCGCGTTTGTCGTGTTGTCCCTCCTTTCTCCCTCGTCGTGTTCCGTGTCGTCGCTGTGGTTTTCTTGTAGGTGTAGGAGGAGGTGGGTGGTGTAAGAACTGCTTGGAGAATGGAGAATTAGTATGAGAGACAATAAATGATTTTTTTTGTATTTTCTTTATAGATGATAATGCACACAAACTTTCTTCAGGAAGGGGATATAGCACATAATTGATTTTTTTTATAGAAAATGACATGAAATGCTGGAATTTGTGGTCTGTAGTTTTCGGTTCTTCACTCATCATTTTTCTTCTTCTTATTCTCTTGCAGTCAAAATACAGTCGAGAACGCTGCTTGCAAAAACAGCCAATCACGACACTATGATTGACAATGCACTAAATAACTAGATATGTATGGGGATAGGTTTAAATTTAACCATTTTTCCACCAAATAGAAAATATATAAACACAATATTCTTCAATACGATATATAAACAAACATAAGTACTCAACCATTTTTTCTGAGTACCACCCACATACAATAAAAAAAACAAAATTACAAATAAATTCAAGTAAAGACTTCTGTACACAAGAAGACCTGCAAGCTAGACCCCTCTGTCCTCCTTGGGAAAACGAGCAAGCAACCAAAACAACCGTAAGGATGAGTAAAGATTGAGATGAATGGAAGACGTGAATCAGCTGTGGTAGGAGCAGTAATCGAGTAGATGAATAAGAAAACAGTTCTCATTTCGAGTGATTGAGGAAAAGTTTGAAGGCTCTAGAAGGGAATGCTGTACTTGTAATCCGCATGTCTGTATAATAATGCTTATGTGTAGGTGTG
>NW_020869187.1:112145-137098 GCF_003789085.1 Penaeus vannamei
GACAAACACAAAAAATATCCTTTGATAACACCAAAAAAGGGTAATAAAATTACCAACCAATCTCCGAACGCACCATTATATACAGCATCCCTCACGGAAGCCTGGTTGTTTGTTTACATTTGGACGCCGCTGTTCTCTGTCATAGTAAAGGCCCTGTCACACTAGCACTTTTTACGTCAATGTTTTGACAATTTTATTTAACATAAATACAAACATTCTCGAATATAGCTCTTGATCTGACTTTGCTTGGCTGAAAAAGTTGACGGAAAGGTTTTCAGACGGAAACGATCATTGTCATCTGACTGGAGAATCGACAATTCGCTCAAAAATGGAAAAATTTCAGAAAATTGTCTAAAAATTGACGGAAAAAATGCTAGTGTGACAGCACCATAAGAAACCCGTATAACGCTTGTATCTTCGTGTCTCCAGAGAAGGGAAAGGGAAAAAATATTTCTTTGTAACTGAGATCGGTAAACTTCCGTTTTGTTTTCGTTGATGGCAAAATAGTGTACCGTGTTTATACCATGGGAAAAAAATATATCCACACACACAGACAGACACACAGACATACACACACATGGTGCATAGTGTCTTTTCTTCCATGTTTATTTTGTATTATCTTGTTCCTATTTTGCAGATTTTCATTTGGAGAACTCACATACAATTTATATCATACACACACACACACACACACACACACACACACACACACACACACACACACACACACACACACACACACACACACACACACACACACATACATACATATACATACATACATACACACATACATACATATACATACATACATACATACACACACACATACATACACATACATACATACATACATACACACATACACACACACACACACACACACACACACACACACACACACACACACACACACACACACACACACACACACACACACACACACACACGTATATATACATACATGTGTGTATCTATCCTCTCATATATTTTCTCTGAAATACGAATTTATTATGTTACACCGTAATTGAATTCAAGTGTTTTGGGTGTCTCCTTCCCCAAATTTCACAGATTTTACATATTTTTCTTGCTCACCAGGCAAGAGTTCGGGAACAAATCCCAAGGGATCTTGGCTTCTTACGAAACAAAACAAAAAAATAAGACAAGGGATTCTAGCAAGAAGGAGAAGAAAAAAGTATTTTGCAACCGACTCGGGAGAAGCAGCTTCTGGAACATTCCATATTATGCACTAAACGTTTTCACAACTCATCCGAATACTGGAACGCGAGCTCTTGGTACTCTGTATGTATTTGGCGTATTTAATGTTACTGATTTGTACTTGAGTAGAATGTTATCTTCTGAACCTGCACTGTTATTTTATATTCCATAACCGGACGGAAGTGCTCCATTGGTCTTTCATGCACGAAATAAGCAGATTCAACTAAGTGATTTTTCTAGAACTTAGTGACATTTCGCACCTTATAACAAATTAGCCCTTAGTTATACCGTATTCGTGAGATATAATCCCAGACCTAGATAAAGATAAAAAAGACATATCAATGGTTCTTTACTTATATAATGGTTTAAAATCAATCCTGAATTAAAATGTTTTTATTGTTTGTATTTTTCTCGTTTCTATAATCATAACCCACCCACAAAACGCTTGTTAACGATTCTTTATTTAAGGAATTCGTACACGTGTCTGATTATATATACAGAACATTCCAGAACAGAAAGACAAAATTACAATCATTGAATTTTAATTATGCTGTATCACTTCTTTATTCCCCCTGGTCATTAGGCGCAGTATAGCATGATGCTATTAAATTGCCAAACAACTTTTTCCTTAATTCTCGAACAGCCATTTGTTGAATTGGAAAAATGTTGGTGTTCGTTACATATACGAGTGTGCATGTGACAAGGAACTTTAAAAAAAAAATAATTAGGAATCCAGAAGCCGTGTATAATTACATTTTCATAATGGAGTTTGAAAATATTGGTACACATCATGCATAGCGTATGTATATGAGTGTTTTCTTCGTTTTATTTGAGTAATGCAATTGCTGATGCTGTGACAACTACTACTACTGCTGCTACTACTACCACTATTAATGCTGCTGCTGTCATAATGCTTACTAATGCTATTGTCACTACTGCTGTTATCAATTCTACCACTATTACTAAAACTTCTATACTACCACTATTACTAAAACTTCTGTTATCATCACTAGTACTGCTACTTCTGCTAAAACCGCAACTACTTCTGCCCTTACTAACGCTACTGCTGACTACTACCATCACTGTTGCCAACTCCCTCATCATTTTCCTCATCTTCAGCAGAAATCCGAGTGAGGGATTGACCGGATGATCTCTTTATACAGCGTGTGACCTTCGACCTTACTTCCTTGCGTCTACTCCGTATGTAAAATGGTCAAGTAAACAGTCGGCTTTTTTCTGTTTGCGAAGGGAATCTACGCCCCCCCCCCCCTGTTTTCCCTGTCTCTGACCTAAATTTAAATTGCGTGCGTGGCGTGTGCGTGAATGTGTGTGTGCTGTGTGTATCTGCTGTGTGTGTATCCGACTACATATATACAATTGCGTATACCCGTGCACAATCACCCGAGGTAGGGGGGGGGGGTTGCGTGCGGGCGTGTGCGTACGTTTGTGTGCGCACTGTGTGTATGCGCGCGCGTATCCGTCAACATATATACAAGTGCGTATACCCGTACACATTCCGTATATAAATACCGCACCAGAACACGTGACTCAGTTTTCTCGATTCCTCCCACTGGAAGAGAATCTAGAAGACGTCTGATGCCTCGCTCCGCTTAACTTTCCATACAGCAGATCTTCCCCTTTGAGCAATCCCAGGAATACACACTCGGAGGAAACAGATGGATGGATTGATTGATAGGACGGCTGGTTAGCTGTTAAGGAAAGGAGGGAGAGAGAGGGGAGAGGAGGTCAGGGAGGGTGGGAGGGAGTGAGAGGGAGGGGGAGGGAGGTAGAGATGGAGGAAGGGAGGGAGTAGAGAGGGACGAGGAAAGGGGGAAAAGGTTGAGAGGAAGGAAGGAAGGAAGGTAGAGGAGTAGAGAGGGAGGGAGGTATTGAGGGAAGGAGGGAGGGAGGTAGAGAGGGGGAGGAGGGAGGTAGAGAGAGGGGAAGGAGGTAGAGGTAGAGAGAGAGAGAGAGAGAGAGAAAGAGAAAGAGAAAGAGAAAGAGAGAGAAAGAAAGCAGAGACAGAGGCAAACAGACACAGCCTCAACCAGGGACTGATCGCCCTCGACAAAAAAAACCTTCCCACTCTCCTTCCCTCGGCCTCGAACCTCGCACCTGGTCAGGAATCCTTCGAGGACGTACTCGTTCCAGCCGAGGAGGGGGGGGCAGCACCACACCACGCCATACGCCCACGCCCCGCACACCCACACGATCGCGCGCCCGTAGCTCAGTCTCCACCCTGGAAAATAAGAGCGTCTGGTTAAGTAAATTGCTGTTGGATTTGTTTTGTCATTTTTTTTTTTTTTTTTTTTGAGTGGATTATATATGTATAGACATTATTATAGTTATTTTTAAGTCTTTTTTTAACACCTACTGAACATGTGTGTACATATTTACGGTCTCTCGCTTACTCAGATGGGGACAGTCTTCACACGCGCGCGCGCGCGCGCACACACACACACACACACACACACCACACACACACACACACACACCACACACACACACACACACACACACACACACACACACACACACACACACACACACGCACACACGTACACACAGTCGTAGAACAAAATAACAAAACTAGGAAATGCGAATAACAATATAGACATAACACCATACGAAGACAAATAACAAAACACAGAACAAGATAGAAAGAAAGAAAGAAAAAATGAAAGAAAGAAAGAGAAAAAGAAAGAAAGAAAGAAAATACAACACCAAAAAAGGAACCAGATAGAACTCACCGATAAAGGGTTGGGCGATGGCATAGTACCTGTCCATAGCTATGAGTGCCATCGTGATAATGGACACAGTGCCAAAGAGTGCCCCGCAGAAACATAGACCTGGAGAGAAAAAAAGACAATTGAAAAAAAAAAAAATGTATTTTATGGGGAATTTTTGAAGTATTTGATTTTTTTAATGGGGGGGGGGGGAATCTGTTATTTATTAGCTAATTAGAGTGGGAATCTGTTGTCTGTTGGGGATTTAGAGTGAGAGTCTGTTGTTTGTTGGTTAATTAGAGTGAGAATCTGTTGTTGTTAATTAGAGTGGGAATCTGTTGTTGTTTGATTAGATGGGATCTGTTGTTTGTTGGGGAATGAGAATGGGAATCAGTTGTACGTTGTTGAATGAAACTCCAAACCTCAATCCGAACCAAAAATGAGACGACACCGCAAAACCTCTTTCGCTTTCATGTCCGTTAATGCAGTTAGGGACTTGGTCGACTTTAGCGGGAATTTCGAATCTCGTCGACTGTCAATCCTTCTATGATTGGCTTATGCGTCTGAATTGTTCGGTTGGGAAGGAGTGAGAGGAGGGAGGGAGGGAATGAGGAAGGAGGGAGGGAGGGAGGGATGAGAGAAGGAGGGTGGGAGGGAGAGGGAAGAGAGGAGGGTGGGAGGGTTGATGAGAAGGAGGAGATAAGGAGGGAGAGATAGGTAGGAAGTGTGAGGGTGAGAAAGATAGATATAGAAAGAGAGAGGGAAGAGAGAGAGGGAGAGGAGAGAAGGAGAGGAGGAGAGAGGGAGGGAGAGGGAGAGAACGAGAGAGAGAGAGAGAGAGAGAGAGAGAGAGAGAGAGAGAGAGAGAGAGAGAGAGAGAGAGAGAGAGAGAGAGAGAGAGAGAGAAAGAGAGAGAGAAAGGAGAAAGGAGAAATCTTTGCCAGAAGTATCAAATACAAATAATCATGTCGACATATCCAGCGCTACCCTCGCGATTCAAACACAGCCGCGGGTCTTGCAACATCACCAAGTTCCCCGGCAACCACCGCCGACTTTTAATCATTCAACCGAGTTCTGTAATCAAATGGACTCCGCAGCGCCCATCACTCTCGGTCAGAACGCCAAGCAGATCTGACGACACAAACAACTGCCGGTCTTCAAGAGGGTCACCTGAGCCTGGCAGAATGGGCCAAGGAACGTATAACCATAACGTAAACGTATCTTAAACGTCAGCATATCATAACGAAAACCTAGCTTCGACTGAGCATCCCCAGGAGTATAAATAAACATAAATATATAACGTAAACTTTCTTAGACTGAACATCCCCACAAGAGCACAAATAAACATAAATCATTACGAAACCTAGACTGAGCATACCCAGCACAATAAACAAACATATCATAACGTAAACTTTCTTAGACTGAGCATCCCCACAAGAGCACAAATAAACATAATATCATTACGAAAACCTAGCTTCGGCTGAACATACCCAGAAGAGCATAAATAAACATAAACATATCGCAACTTAAACTTTCTTAGACTGAGCATCCCCAGAAGAGCACAAATAAACATAAACATATCGTAATGCAAACCTATCTTGGATTGAACATCCCCAGAAAAGCACAAATAAACAGAAACATCATAATGTAAACTTGCTTGGACTAAGGATCCCCAGAAAAGCATAAATAAACAAACTTATCATAACGCAAACCTATCTTGGACTGAACATCCCCAAATGGAGCATAAATAAACATAAACATAACAAAACATAAGCCAAACTTAGTCTGACGCTGCGATGCCATCTTCAAAGACGCGACCATTACTTTGCGTGGATTTCAAAGTAGTCGCGAAGAACTGATTCACATCTTCCTGTAGAAATATAATACCGACATTCTCTTGTTTCTCCTTTTTTTTTTTTTTTTTTTTTTTTTTTTTTTTTTTAGTAGTATGTTGAAGTAGCATCTGCTATATATTGGCCCTGGATGTCACTGGATGCGCCGCGACCTCACTGCTTGCGAGACGTTGCACGCGTCGCTGCTTCTTGAAAGTAAAATCTTGTCATTAACTCCCAATCAACACAACACACACACACACACACACACACACACACACACACACACACACACACACACACACACACACACACACACACACACACACACACACACACACACACACACACAGCAGCAGCATCTATTGTTCTCTAGGCACGCTCACCGTCCCAAGTGGCAAGGGAGTTATCCATCTCATCACACCATCATTAAGAACAAAAAACTACCACAATGCACCGACTGAAGGCAACTTTGACCAACCTCTGGTTAAATTGCTATCTATACACGGTCTTTCAAATCCTTTTTACAACGGATTCCCGCAGCGTGCAAGGTCTCTCAAATCCTTTTTACAACTCACAGCAGCAGCACAGCAGACTCGAAGCAGGCACCTCGTATCACAAGCTGACATGGAAACTACGTGCTGGTTGTCCGGCACTTAGATACGGCAGAATGAAACAAGAAATTGCCAAAGAACGAATAGCATATACTTTTCTTTGACTCGTAGGGTATCGGCGTATGCCATCACTAATATTAGACCTAATCAGCATTAACGACGGCTAATCAAAGGCAGACTTAGCCTTTTGTTGGTATTTGTCCATTAGGAAACCTCACGCACATTGCTAGTATATGTAAAGACGACCCACGCGCGTGTATATACAGATCTGCATAATGATACTCGGTCAAACAAATTGGAGAACAAAGTAAATGCACACACGTACACACACACACACACACACACACACACACACACACACACACACACACACACACACACACACACACACACACACACACACAACACACGTGCTTCCTTCTTTATTTATAATTCGCCAGCGTTCCTTTCAGTGCAAATCAAGTTACACAGAGCATCAGGGGATTGATATATTTTTAGAAAACGACTTTGGTTTGACACATTTGTACTTGGCTTTAAGAAAGGAAAACTATACAAAATATATTCCACGGGCATCTATCTTATATCATGAAGGAATAATTTTCACTGCGGAACACACGGATTATGATCGGTTTTGATAATTCTTCGTCAGAAATGTCCAGGCGTGCGCAATAGATCTGATAATTTTATCTAGAAACGACTGACTTGGCAAGTGGATATTTAAGAAAGGAAAACTATCACAAAATATATTCCACGGGCATCTAATCTTTATATCATGAAGGAATATTTTCACTGCGGAACACACGGATATGATCGGTTTTGATTAGACTCTTCGTCAGAAATGTCCAGGTTCATCTACGTGCACCGCAATAGATCCTGACGCAGAAGCAACTCTCCGTTTCACCGCAATATGCTCAGTATGCGGTTTGGCACTGTCGGAGTTCTTTGCTGGCGGCTTTCTGTCTCGTAATATATCATATATCTCTTTACCGGGTGTACTGGGCTATGTTTACGGTATTCCCAAAATACCTGTCGATTCTCACGATGATAACACACGGCGGTAGCGGACTGTTCTGGGCCTAATCGTCATGCTTTCTGCTTTCTCTCTGAGGCTCAGAAGGAAACCTCTGGGATAGCAACAGATCTTTATTATAGGTTTATGTTTCGAAGCACATCGTGGGGGGGGGGGGGGGAGAGGCTATTCCTAATGAGATAGTTGGAGGGATCGTTAGCGAGGGGGGGAGGGGGCGTTGTTACTCGCACACAATCATAAACATGCATACACACGCGTATATCTTTACACGCACGCAAACACACGTACACACACACACGCATACACATACACAGAGACAGAGACAGAGACAGACACAAACACACACAGTTTGTTATAGACTGCGGAGTATTCCAAAACAAGAAAAAAAAGTGGAAGAGAGGTGGGGGCAGAGGACAAGCGACAAGAAAAACAACAAGAGAGAAAACGTATGACACCATCTCATGATCAATAATGCATTTCTATGGATTTCCCTTTCACAGCAATTAATCACATATTGTCCTTTGATTGATAATTTCACTTCGTCTGTGCCGCCTCCTCAACCTGGAGTTAATTGCCAACAAGTGTTAATTATTATTAACATTAATATTATCTGGCGTCTTTGTCCTTCTTGGTATCAACAGAAACAAAAATCATGGCTATTATCCTTACTATTATTGGCGTCGTTGTCGTTCTTGCTATCATCAATAAACAAACAACCAACAAACGAACGACAAACAGACAACAACCCAAACAACAATAACAACAACCAACACAACAAGAACAACGGTAATATCAATAGATAATATAATTTTCGCGTCTGTCTGTTTACGCGGATGTCGACCCCGCGAAAATTAGTCCCTGGGCCGCGAGCCATTCCCAAAGAGTCATCTCCCCGCCCGCGTTTTCTAACTTTCCGTATATAACAGGCAAATTTAAGGCCAATTATAATCTTATTAGACTTTCCTCTTTTATGCTTCTGGGCTTTTCGCGCTGGAGATCCAAGGCTTGACAATATATGGCCAGTCGGGGGCGCATGCAGCATGCTGTCTTCCTTTTCTTTTTTTTCCCCCCTTTTGCGCTTCCTCTCTTCCCCTCCCCCACCTCCTACCTTCTCCCCTTTTTCATGTGATTTTCTACGTCTCTTTCCTCCTTTTCTCTTACTCCTTTCCTTTTTCCCCTTCTACCCTTCTCTATCCTCCCTTCTCTCTTTCTCCTTTCCCTTTCTCCTTTTCTCGTTCCCCCATCCCCCCTTCTCTACCCTCCTTCCCTTCTCATTTACCCCTTTCATTCCCCATTCCATTCTCCTCCTCCCCACTCCTCTACCTTTCGTTTTCCTTTCCTTTTCATTCTCTCTCTTTCCTCTTTCCTTTTCCCTTTCCCTTATCTTCATCCCCTCTCCCCTTCTCTCCCACTTTCTCTTTCTCTCTCCTTTTTCTTTTTCTCTTTCTCTCTCCCTTTCAACTCCACCTCTCCCTTAATTTCCCCTCACCCCCCCCCCTTCTCTCCTGCCTTCCCGGAGTAGAATTCATCAGTGAAAGTAAGGGCGTTTACTGGCATCAGTCTGGGGCGTTTTTAGTTTTAAAGTCAGGAGAAAGAGTAAGAAGGAAATAACCAACCAGAGAGAGAGAGAGGAGAGAAGGGATGAGGATGGAGGAGAATGGAGAGGACGGAGGAGAGAAGCAGTGAGAGGGAGAGAGCGAGGACGGAGAGATGGGAGGGTGACAGAGAGAGAGAGGAGGAGAGAGAGCGAGGAGAGGAGCGAGAGGAGAAAGGGGGAGAGAGGGAGGGTGAGAGAGAGAGAGGAGAGAGAGATCAGGCGGGAGAGGAGAGAGAGAGGAGAGACGAGAGAGTGGGGAGGAGAGGGGGAGAGGGGGAGGGAGAGAGGGATAGGGAAGAGAGGAAGAGAGAGGATGAAGAGGAGAGAGAAGGAAGATAGAGAGGGAGAAGAGATAGGAGGGCTGAAGAGGAGGAGGAGGAGGGAGGAGAGAGAGAGATCGGAGAGAGAGAGATGAGAGGAGGGGAGGAGGAGAGAGAGAGAGGAAACGGAGGACGCAAGAGAGATAGCGATGAGAGGAGGAGAGAGAGGAGGAAGAGAGGAGAGCAGGCGGGAGAGGAGAGGAGAGAGAGAAAGAGGAGAGGGGGGGCAGAGAGGGAGAGTGATTAGGATGAGAGAGAGAGAGAGACGAGAGAGAGAGCAGAGAGGAAGAGAGAGAGCGAAGAGAGGAATGGAGGAGAGGAGAGGGAGAGGAGAGGGGAGGGGACGAGAGAGAGAGGAGAGGAAAGGATAGCCTACGGGAAGGAGAAGAGACGAGAGAGCGTGAAGGAGAGGAGAGGAGGAGAAGAGAGGAGAGGGAGGAGAGAGAGAAGAGAGAGAGAGGGAGGAGGACGACGACTACTAGAGAGGGGAGAGAGAGAGAGAGAGAGAGAGAGAGAGAGAAGAGGACAACAAGAAGAGAGACGATAGCCCGAGGCGGGGGCGGGCAAGACAGAGCCTCCACAGAGGAGAGGAGAGAGACGATAAAGCGAGCCCGAGCGAGGCGGAGGAGACAGAGAAGTGGAGAGAGAGACGATTTAAGGCGATGCGAGCGGAGAAGAGAGAGAGAGGACCGGGAGAGAGAGAGAGAGAGACTCTGGCCACGGAGGGGAGAGAGAGAAGTCGAGAGACCAAGCAGAGAGACATGAAGAGGAGATGAGATGAAGAGAGAGAGAGAGAGAGAGAGAGAGAGAGAGAGAGAGAGAGAGAGAGGAAGGGAGGACAAGAGAGAGAGCGAATCACTTTTTACCATCAACAAATTAATTCTACTAAAGTTTAGAAATCCTTCGAGGCTTAAGAAAATACCACTCTATTTTATCGACAACTCCCATAACTCCTCTAAAACATTTTACATTACCTATCCTTGTTAACATGTACTAGGTACCCTTTATATATATTTCCAGAACTTTCTTTAAAATATTCTCGACTTATTTCGTATTATTCAATTTCTGCGAGATGAAGTTACATCGTTTTTGGTAAGAGGTTCACTTATTTTCCACGCGCCTTATTAGACACTTGTCGTAAATTCAGGAAAAAGGAATATTTTCCCGCGCAAATTTCACAATGCGCTGGTGAAGTATGTGAATTAAGTCTCGGACATGACGTCGCTTTTCCATATCATCAAAACATTTTTCAAAGGACATGCACTCCTCTTTCAACGCCTTTTAAATTTGTTATATTAAAAAGAAAAAGATAATGATAACGGAAAATGAAAAGAAGATAATTCTTTCCCGCGCTCAGATGTGAAGTCACTTTTCCGTTCCTTCATATAATTTTTGAAAGGACATCCACTCCTCTTTCGACGCCTTGTAAATTTTGTTATTTTTTGATAAAAAGTAAAAATAATGATGATAAAAAAAAAAAAAAAAAAAGAAAAAAAAAGTTCTTCCCCGCGCTCATTACAGTGTAGGTGGAGTATGTGAATCAGTCTCAGAGATAACTCCGCCTCTCTATTTCTTCAAAGTATTTTTGAAAGACTATCCACTCCTCTTTCAACGCCTTGTAAATTCAGTATATTAAAAAAAAAGTAATGATAATAAAGAAGAAAAAAAAAGAGAAAAGAGAAAAAAGATACATAGTTTTTTCCCGCGGTCATTACAGCGTAGGTGGCGTATGTGAACCAAAAGATGACGTCACAGGCGGAAGCCAGTGAGGGAACAGATCAAAGACGTATGAGACCGTAAGCATCCTCGGGTCACGTGGCCAGGGCGATGTTTTTTTATGCAGCGTAGAGAGATGTTTAAGATTCTGAGAAAAATGGAATAACAAGATTAAATGGGAGAGATGAGAGAGAGAGAGAGAGAGAGAGAGAGAGAGAGAGAGAGAGAGAGAGAGAGAGAGGAGAGAGAGAGGAGAGAGAGAGAGAGAGAGAGAGAGAAGAGAGAAGAGAGGAGAGAGAGAGAGAGAGAGAGAGAGAGAAGAGAGAGGAGAGAGAGAGAGAGAGAGAGAGAGGAGAGAGATAGGTGTAGAATAAAGAGAGGATAAGGATAATGAGAAAGAATAAGGGAAAGCAATTAATTAAACAAACTTGAATAACCTCTTCTCTTCCTCTTCCCCTTCCTTTTGTTTTCTCTTCTCCTTATCCCTTGCCTTTCCACCTTCCCCTTCTTCCCTTTTCTCTTCTCCCTTCCTTTACCTTATTCTCTTCCCCTTCCCCTTCTCCTTCCTTTTCTTCCCCCTCTCCTTAATCCTCCCCTTTACCCCCCCCTTCCTCTCCTTCTTCCCCTCCTCTCCCCTTCCCCCATCTACCCCTCTACCACCTTCCCTCTCTCCCCTTCTTCCCCTTCCCCTCTACCCCCGTCCCTCCTCTCCCCCCTCCCCTTCCCCCTACTACCCCATCCCCCTCTACCCTCTACCCCCCTCCCCCTCTCCCTCTCTCCCCCATCCACCTTTCCCTCCTCTCCCCTCCTCTCCCTCTCCTCTCCATCCCCTCGCAAGGACTTTACCTCATCCATTTTTTCTCCCAAACCAGCAACTCCCGCTATCACGCCCCGCTATCGCCCCGCTATCGCCACGACATCAATCGAATTCGCCTGTGATTGCGGGGTCTCGTCTGACGGCGCTCCGGCAAAGGGAAGGTCGAGGGGGGTGAGGAGGAGGGGAGAGAGAGGTGGGAGGGGAGGGAAAGGGGAGAGGGAGGAAGGGGAGAGAGGTTTGAGAGAGGAGGAGGAGGAAGGGGAGGAGGAGAGTGGAGGAGAGAGGGTAAGAGAGGGGTGAAGGTGGAGAAGGGTAGGAGGTGAAGGGAGAGAGGAGGAGGTGGAGAGAGGTGGAGAGGGGAGAGGAGGAGGAGAGAAGGGTGCGAGGAAGGAGGTATGCGTGAGGGAGGACAGGTAAGGAGGGTGGAGAGGGAGAGGAGGAGAAGGGAAGAAGAGAGAAGAGGAGAGGAGAGGGGAGAGAGGTTGGAAGAAGTGAGAGAGGGGAGGGAAGGGGGGAAGGAAGAAGGGGAGAGGGGAGGGAAAAGGGATAGGAAGAAGGCAAGGAAGAGTGGAGAAGAGAGGAAGGGGAGAGGAGGGGGAGAGAGGAAAGGAGGAGAAGGGGAAGTGAGGGAGAGAAAGGAAGAAGGGGAGAGAGGGAGGAAGGAAAGAGGGGGGGGGTAAGGGGAAGGTGGAGAGGGGAGGGAAAAGGGATAGGAGAAGGCAAAGAAAGGGTGGAGAGGAGGAGGAAGGAAAGAAGGAGGGAAAGAGTAGCGGGTAAGAGAGGAAGAGAAGAGGGAGAGAGAGAGGTGGAGAGGGAGTGACAGGGGATGAAAGAAGACAAGAGAAGGGTGGGGAGAAGGAGGAGGAAGGATAAAGGAGAGAGAGGGGGGAAGAGAAGAAGAGAGAGAAGAGGGGTAAGGGAAAGGTGGAAAGGGAGGGAAGGGCATGGGAAGGGAAAAGGTGGAAAGAAGAGGAAAAGAAAGATGGGAAAGAGCGAAAGGAAGGATGGAAAGAAGAGGGAAAAGAAAGATGGAAAGAGAGGGAAAAGAAAGGATGGGAAAGGAGAGGAAAAAGAAAGGATGGAAAGGAGAAGGAAGAGAAAGAGAGGATGCGCAACAGATAAAAAGAGAGGAAGAAGAAACGGAGAAGAAGAGGGAATAGAAATAGAAAAGAAAGGAAACCAGAAGGGCGCAGCAGCCGACTGGCGTGCTCGTAGTCACGTGGGACCCAGGTAACAGAACACTCGCGCCATATCTGGGTGGAAATCAGCTCTCCCTCGATCTATCTTATTCAACTCTATTGACAGTACTCGTCGCCACTCGTCCCCCCTTCCCCCCCTCCCCCCCTTGACTCATATAAGCAATGGGGAGTCACTTCCTCTCTCCCCTATTTTCACTCCCCCCCTCCCCCACCCACGCGGACGCCCCCCCCCCCTTGGACTCATAAAAGCAATGGGGAATCACTTCCTCTTCCACTATTTTCACTCCCCCCCCACCCCCTCACCACGGACGACCCCCCCATCCCC
The DNA here is from genome assembly GCF_003789085.1 of Penaeus vannamei. NCBI lineage: Eukaryota > Metazoa > Arthropoda > Malacostraca > Decapoda > Penaeidae > Penaeus > Penaeus vannamei. Next base: position 125,540 of record NW_020869187.1, read on the forward strand.
CCTCCCGTCCACCACGATGGACGACCCCCCCACCCACCCCACCCCCCCCCCTCCGGCTTGGACATGGCGTCAAAATTTTATGCCTTGGTCATGATCAAATGTGCGGTGACGCTGGGAAATTGGTAAATCATTCTTCCGTTTTTCTTTAATCTGTGATATGTGTTTTCCTATTCTGAGGGGAACATTTTTTTCCCCTTTGTCTGTGTTGTGTGTATTGTCAGTCTGTCTTTTCTCTTTACTCTTACTTTTTTCTTACTCTGTCTGCTTTCTCCTTGTATTGTCTGTTATCTTTCAGTGTCGTCTGTCGGACGTCTCTCTCTCTCTCCTCCCTCCTTCTATCCTCTCTCGCCTCCCTCCCCTCTTATCTCTCTATATTCTCCCTCCCTCCCTCCTTCTATCCTCTTTCTCTCTCTCTTCTTCTCTCTCCCTCCCTCCCTCCCTCCTTCTATCGCTCTCTCCTCCCTACCTCTTCTCTATCCTCCTTCCCTCCCTCCCTCCCTCCCTGCTTCTATCGCTCTCTCTCTCTCTATCCCTCTCTCCCTCTCTCCCTTCTCCCCATCTCTCTCTCTCTCTCTCTTTAACTCAGTCCCTCCCCTCCATGCCTCTGCACCCCCACCACCCCTTCTCCTCTTTCCTTAATTAGTATTTCATTTCGTACCCAGTGTCTTGATAAAAAAAAATCCGGAAATCTTTTACCTTCATTCAAAAGGTTTCTAAACTAGTCTATTTAACAAATCTCTGTACACTGACAGTCGCTGAGACGTTTGTAAATGTTTAAAGGGTTTCAAAGGCTCTCGTGAGTGTTTAAAAAAAAGTCTCTAGAGGTTTATATAAATGTTTAAAGGTTCCGGAGTCTTCTTTTCAGAGACAGGGCCTGGCAGTTTTCAGGGCTGTTGAGTTTTGTGAATGAGCTAATACCAAAACCAATAAGATTTTCTGCTAAATAGAGCAATTTAGAGCCATTCTCTCTCTCTCTCTTTCTTTTCTTTCTCTCTCTCCCTGTCTTCTCTCTCTCTCTTCTTTTCTCTCTCGCTCTCTCCTCATTTTTTCTACTTCCTCTCTCCCCGAACGAGTGAACTCACGAGTGTTTATCTGTCTGTCTTATTAGTCTCTCTTACTCTTCTCCTCTCGCCTCTTCCCCATCCCCTCTCCTACTCTCATCCTCCTCCCTTCCCCCCTTTCTCTTACTCTCATTCCTCTTACTCTGTTCTTCTCTCTTACTCTTATTCTCTACTTTCTCTTATTTTATCCATCTCACCCCCCCCTCCTCTCCTCTCCACAAACACAAGGAGCCAACCTACCTCGCAGGCCAGAGCGCCGAGAGTCCACCGCTGGTTGTAGCAGTTGGTCACCAGCACCGGGAACTGGGTCAGCATCATGCACAGGTCAGAGAGCGCGAGGTTCATGACGAGGAGGTTCGTGCCCGACCGGAGACTGCGGGTCGTGCCGAAGATCCAGAGGACGATGGTGTTTCCGGTGACGGAGGGAGCCTGCGGGGAATCGGATGGGGTTAGAGAGGAGGAAGAGGGAGGGAGAGAGAGGGAAGAGGAGGAAGAGAGGAAGAGGAGGGAGGAGGGAGGAGAGGAGAGGGGAAGGAGAGGGAGGAAGGAGGAAGGGAGGGAATCGGATGAGGAGGAAGAGAAAGAGAGGGAGGGAGGGAGAGAGAGAGGGAGGGAAAGGGAGGAGAGGGAGAGGGGGAGAGGGAGGGAGAGGGAGGAGAAGGAGGGGGGAGGGAGAGAGGAGAGAAGGAGGGGGGAGGAGGGAGGAGGAGGAGGGAGGGCGGGAGGGAGAAGGAGAGGTGGAAGAGTGGGAGGAGGAGGAGAGAGGGAGATTGGATTGGAAAAATCGACTCTCTCTCTCTTCTCCCTCTTTCTCTCTCTATCCTTCCCTTTATCTCTCTCTCTTCTCTCTCTCTATCCTTAACTTTATTTCTCTCTCTCTCTCTCCTTCCTTTCTCTCTCCTCCTTTCCTTTCCTTTCTTTTTTCTCTCTCTCTCACCCTTTATATATGTGTATATATATTATATATTATATATATATATATATATATATATATATATATATATATATAAATGTATATATATATATATATATTATATATATATATATGTAATATATATATATATATATATATATATATATATATATTATATATATTATAACATTATATACACACTTTTTATGATATATAAATAGATAGAGAAAAAACGAGCTCCATCTTACCCTTCCTTCTCTCTAAACCAGTTCCTCTAACTTAAGGAAAGATAGTATAAAAAATCTCAAGTACCTTTAATGAAGCTCCTTATAACCTTACCATAAAAGAAATCCGTTTTTTCTTAGGAAATAAAAATAATAAGCAATGACTAATTAGATCCTGTTTGGAGCTTATATTTCAAAACCTGCTTTATTTATGAGGTATATGAATTATTAATGAAAATAGGGCTAAAACATTAATTATATTTTCTAAGCGTACACATTGTAGTTGTTTGCAGTTTAAATAAACAGTGATTATTACCCTTAAAACACCTTTAAAACATTGGAGCTTGAATCTGAATTCAATACAGTTCGAAATAACATCAATCAGACAAGCATACCCACCCCCCCCCTCATTCTACCATACAAAACAAAGAAAGCAAGCAAAAGCAAANAATAAAATATCAATACACCTAAATAGATATCATAGAAATCGAGATAGATATCAATAGATAGATAGACACCAGTGGATAAATCGATATTAATAGCCATTACCTATCGAGAGATAGATAATAATAAATATATAGGAGTGGATAGATTGATAATAAATTAATATATATATATGTATATATACAACACACCACATATATATATATATGTGTGTATGTATAGATAGTTAAGTGGGTAGGAATGTAAATTTACTGACAGATATATAGCAATAGATACATAGGTGAGCCGGAACATATGTAGACATATATAGATAGATTTATAGATAGGGTGGCAGGGAGAGAGCTGAATATGTAGATATATAAACAGATAAACAGAAAAATAAACATCCAAACACACCTATGTCTGTGTAATTTGCTTTTCGTCAAATTAAACCACCTGTTTCTAAATTTCCTCCTTTCTTCGTCTTCATGTTTGCGCATTGCTAGCCATTCACCATCACGTTTCAATTCCACCTTCACTCTCCTTGCTCCGTATCCCCACACACCCTCCATCATTTCGTTCTGTTTCCCCCTTTGATCTCATTAACAACGCTCTTTACCTTTCTAACTGCATTCCATGCTCGTTATATTTGTTGATGTTTGTGTGTAAATATGCAGTTATTGACAGTATATTTCAAATGATAGAAATGCAAAAAGTACCATTCATAGATTTTTTATTTTCCATGCCATCTACAACATATCACTGGGCAAGAGTCACTGGTCCTGGGAAGTACATGCAATTACAACGAAGCCAGGAACTCTGGGTGATCCTGGCGGACATGAGTCAACATCTTGTGGTCGCGCTGCCCGCCGAAGTCCATCCCGCAGACAGGGCACTGACGTCGACGACCTTTGACAGGACACCGATGTTCCTCCGGCTGGGGAACGCCTTCGTTGCACACATCACAAAACCAGCCGCCGGTTGCCCGACGAAGGATTCTTTGCTTCCGTAGACACACCTTCAGCAGGATGTGAATAAGCCTTTCGGACGAGCGCTTGAAGGGGCAGTTGCAGGTGGGACACGAGAACTGGGAGGCGTCGTGGATGGGTCGATGTGCGTTGAGGGTGGTCCGTCGCATGAAGCCCTTGCCGCACACGTCGCACGTGAAGGGCCGAGCACCCGTGTGGGTATTCACGTGCATCTTTACCCATCTTTACATGATCATTTTAATGTGATTCTCATTATTGCTATCATTGTACTTCTTTATCTTAATGATTATTGTATTCTTCTCATAGTTATTATTCTTATTATTAGTATTATCATCATCATTATCATTGTTACTACCATAATTATTTTAATTATGAATATGATTATCATTGTTATTATCATTCTCTTTACTATTATCATTATTATTATTATTATTATTATTATTATCATTATTATCATCATAATGTGCAAGTCGGTGAAAAATATTTAGATTTTGGACTTTGTGAAGAGCAGTGTTAATATCAACGCCTTTCCGATCCCGCCGACTTGTTACGCCAAAAAGGACGTCACTAAAGACTTCGTCAATCATACGTCATCAACTGCCCCACTGCCCGTTCCCTGCAGCTCCCCCCCCTCCCCGCCTTAATTGCAGAAACAATTAAGATCTTACCGGACAGTCAAGAAAAATCTTACCAAGGTACCCTTCAATTTTTTTTCTTGGCCAAGTTTTTTCTAAAGTGAACTTACTACCGATGTTATTGAATTGAAAAGGAGCTTAGAATTTATTCAACGGGAAATTGGCGAGTTGCAAGAGGCCGTACGGGTTCAGCGGGATTCGCGAGAGAGTGACCGACGCGAAATCGCCGGCCTCCAAACTTCTACCAGGATCTGCACGCCCGCGCCAACGATGGGGACGTCGGCGTCTGGAGGAACAATCTGGGCACCGACGGATGGAGGAGACGCCTTAGGAGAAAGGGGAACACTCCACCGTCTAAGCGCAGGCTTTCCTGAAGGAGCAGCTGAGCTTGGAGGACGTGCCCTTGTTCACGCCCACCGCGGAGGACAGCACCGAGACCACCGCCCTCGGACGATCCTGGTGCGGTTCTACCATCTGGCGGTCAGGGATGCTGCGATGCGTCACGCCCGGAAGCTGCGGGATCCGTCTTCCTTAACGAGGCCCTGTGACCCGGGGCCTTATGCATAAAGAAAGGCACAACCTGAAGGCCGAATCCGAAGGGAAAAAAGTCTTTTCAGTCCGATCGAAACTTCTCACCTGTGATCGTCAACCAAGCAATGAAGAGACTGGAAGACCATTGACCTTTCCACTTCTCCAATCCTCCCTGCCAGTGACTCCTGGCCCCCAAACCACCACCAGTACTACCAACACTATCAACGCTTCCACCACCACCAGTGCTACCAACGTAGACAGTACTATCAGCAATTCCCTTTTATCCTCTACCAAATATACCACCATGAGACAAGCCACGACTGCAGTGAACTATCAACTACGACAACATAATCCCGAGAATATTCCACCGATTCCCCAAAGCAAAACGATAAGATATGTGCCGGGAGATAATCAGTTCGCGCTACGAAACTCATGCAATGCAGAAACACACACACACAATATATATATATATATATATATATATATATATATAATATATATATATATATATATATATATATATATATATATATAAATATATATATATATATATATATATATATATATATATATATATATATATATAATATATATATATATGTATATATATTATATATCAATAGATACATAGCTGAGCCGGGACGATAGACTGATATAGATAGATAGATAGATAGATAGATAAATTTGTAGATAGGGTAGCAGGAAAAAGCCAATAGGTAGAATATAAAACATCCGTACACACTATGTCTATATGTGTAATTTGCTCTTCGTCCAATTAAACCGCCTGTTTTCTAAATTTCCTCATTTCTTCTTCGTATTGGCCATGTTTGCGCATTGCAGCCTTTCTTTCAACTCCACCTACACTTTCCTTGCTCCGTATCCCACCACCCTCAATCATTTCGTATTGTTTCCCCCTTTGATCTCATTAACAACGCTCTTTACCTTTCTAACTGCATTCCATGCTCGTTATATATTGTTGTTTGTGTGTAATATGCAATTATTGACAGTATATTTCAAATGACGGAAATGCAAAAAGTACCATTCATAGATTTTTATTTTCCATGCCATCTACAACATATCACTGGGCAAGAGTCACTGGTCCTGGGAAGTACATGCAATTACAACGAAGCCAGGAACTCAGACACCGATGGTCCTCCGCTGGAACGCCTTCGTTGCACACATCACAAAACCAGCCGCTGGTTGTTCGACGAAGGATTCTTTGCTTCCGTAGACACACCTTCAGCAGGATGTGAATAAGCCTTTCGGACGAGCGCTTGAAGGGGCGGTTGCAGGTGGGACACGAGAACTGGGAGGCGTCGTGGATGGTTCGATGTGCGTTGAGGGTGGTCCGTCGCATGAAGCCCTTGCCGCACACGTCGCACGTGAAGGGCCGAGCACCCGTGTGGGTATTGACGTGCATCTTTAACTTGTAGCGACTCTCGAAGCGCTTGTCGCAGAGATGACAGTGGGCGTTCTTCCTTCTGCGGCCGGGAAGGAGGTTGGAGAGGAGGTTACCTGCGGCGACAGGAAGGTGACAGTGACGGGGCCGAGAGCGCTCTTGAATTCTTGGCTTACTGAAGGAGGCGCTGGAGCAGGCGAGGGTGAAATCGCCTCCTTTTCGTGGGGCGCAGACACCAACCATGAAGCTGCGTCCAGATCCGATTGCGATGGCCTCCCAACAAAGGGAGTGGAGTAACTTGCATAGGAAGGCTGACACCATGAGAGATCACTCGGAGGTCGAACGCACTGTCTCTTCGGGGGCGGCAAGGGCGCTCCTAGTAAGTGGTCCATGATGTCCCTCGAGGACACCCCCACGTCTCCAAACGTCCAAGCATATCCAGCCGCGTCAGACCCATACTGAGAGGCAGCCACGTCAGACGGATAAGAAAAAAAGTACTCAAAGTTATCCATCTTGGTGATCGAACGAGAGGAACACTGGTGAGGGAAACGAGCGGGAAGAGGCTTTTGAATGGTTCCTGACCTGAGGACGATCTCTACAGGTCAAGGTCACAGCCCGCCCGAGTTCCTGCCTCACTCAGTCAGATGCAAGGCCCTGATGTGTGATTTACTCCAATCAAAATTGATAATAATCGTTATTATTATCACCAGCTATGGTAAGGCTATCATCATTTCAATACCAATATCATTATTACTGTTATGTTCCAAGGTAGTGTCAAAACAGGCTACGAATACCATAGATTACAAAACGTATATTATAATGATGGAAGAGGCATTAAAAGGATGATAAACTATGATTAATACTGTCCTGGCATTTAATGCACACTTTTACACACGGCCATGTCATAAAAAGAGGAAATAGCTTCTCTTACACTGAGGAACAAGACAAATATAGTTCAATTATTAATAGAATTATGAATTATTAACAAGACAAATGTAGTTCAAATTCAAGACTGGCCAAGACAAAATTAGAATCCGCATTCCAGGGATTTTTGCTTGGAGTATAGTGTACACAGACACTGATTCAGTTTCAGTTAACATCAGCGATCTCAATGACAGTAATATAACAAATCAATGTTAATTAGAAAATAGCTTACCTTTTGTTTTTCTTAGGAACGTGACGTAATTATTAAAGGTGCCTGTGTATACGACTATCAAGCGACGTAGCTATAATGCATATAAATTGGAATGAGCTTGATGATCGAGAGAAATCTATTAAGACAAAAGGCATCAATATCCATATCTATATTTATCTATGTTTATTCATTGTAAAGTATAGTGTGTATGGTGTAATGTCCGCATATGTATATAATCAGTGGTCGACAGCGTATTTCAGAAATACCTTGAAGTCATTCGACTGTAAAAACCACACCAAAACCAATATGAAATGAGCCGTAATAGCAAAATCAGTGGAGGCGGCTCATCCATAACGGCGACCCCACATAGAAATGGGAGAAAGCTGAGAAGGATTGAATGGGTTTAGTGTAGAGGGAGTGAGGTGAATGATATATAGATGGTATACATAAGATCACCGTGTGTGTATATATGTAGTATAAATATTTTCATGTATTCATAATATCAGTATTGTTATGTTGAATGAGTATTTGTTATTTACATCGCGAGTTGCATCATGGTGTAGGAAGAATAACATTTATCTTAAGTCTCGACTGTCCTTTAAGTCTTCAAGGACGTTTATGATATTACGAGTCAGTGTGCTTTCCATTTGTCTAAGATATATACGTTTTTCCTGCGACTCAAGACGGCGCGCGAAGGAGTTGCATCTCGTGCAGTCGAAGACGTTCTCGCCAGATAGATATCGATGGATAGATAAAGATAAATAGCTATCAATAGCTATATAAACATAGATATCGATAGTTATAGATAGAAAGATACCTATCGATAGATATATAATGATAGATATCGATAAATGGATAAAGATATATAGATATCAATATATAGATAATAATAGATATCGATTGATATAGACTGGAAAATAGATATCGATAGAAAATTTTAGAAAGACATCGATAGATAGTTATATATAGAAAGATAAAGACAGATGTCGATAAATAGACAGATATCGAAAGATAGATATCGACAGATGAAAAGGTAAATAAATAAATATCAATACACCTAAATAGATATCATAGAAATCGAGATAGATATCAATAGATAGATAGACACCAGTGGATAAATCGATATTAATAGCCATTACCTATCGAGAGATAGATAATAAATATATAGGAGTGGATAGATTGATAATAAATTAATATATATCTGTATATATACATACACACACATATATATATGTGTGTGTGTATGTATAGATAGTTAAGTGGGTAGGAATGTAAATTTACTGATAGATATATATCAATAGATACATAGGTGAGCCGGAACATAGGTAGACATATATAGATAGATTTATAGATAGGGTGGCAGGGAGAGAGCTGAATATGTAGATATATAAACAGATAAACAGAAATATAAACATCCAAACACACCTATGTCTATTTGTGTAATTTGCTTTTCGTCAACTTAAACCACCTGTTTCTAAATTTCCTCCTTTCTTCTTCGTCTTCATGTTTGCGCATTGCAGCCCACCACCACGTTTCAACTCCACCTTCACTCTCCTTGCTCCGTATCCCCACACCCCTCCATCATTTCGTTCTGTTTCCCCTTTGTTCTCATTAACAACGCTCTTTACCTTTCTAACTGCATTCCATGCTCGTTATATTTGTTGATGTTTGTGTGTAAATATGCAGTTATTGACAGTATATTTCAAATGATAGAAATGCAAAAAGTACCATTCATAGATTTTTATTTTCCATGCCATCTACAACATATCACTGGGCAAGAGTCACTGGTCCTGGGAAGTACATGCAATTACAACGAAGCCAGGAACTCTGGGTGATCCTGGCGGACATGAGTCAACATCTTGTGGTCGCGCTGCCCGCCGAAGTCCATCCCGCAGACAGGGCACTGACGTCGACGACCTTTGACAGGACACCGATGTTCCTCCGGCTGGGGAACGCCTTCGTTGCACACATCACAAAACCAGCCGCTGGTTGTCCGACGAAGGATTCTTTGCTTCCGTAGACACACCTTCAGCAGGATGTGAATAAGCCTTTCGGACGAGCGCTTGAAGGGGCGGTTGCAGGTGGGACACGAGAACTGGGAGGCGTCGTGGATGGTTCGATGTGCGTTGAGGGTGGTCCGTCGCATGAAGCCCTTGCCGCACACGTCGCACGTGAAGGGCCGAGCACCCGTGTGGGTATTGACGTGCATCTTTAACTTGTAGCGACTCTCGAAGCGCTTGTCGCAGAGATGACAGTGGGCGTTCTTCCTTCTGCGGCGGAGGACGCAGGAGGGGTTGGAGAGGAGGTTACCTGCGGCGACAGGAAGGTGACAGTGACGGGGCCGAGAGCGCTCTTGAATTCTTGGCTTACTGAAGGAGGCGCTGGAGCAGGCGAGGGTGAAATCGCCTCCTTTTCGTGGGGGCGCAGACACCGAAACCATGAAGCTGCGTCCAGATCCGATTGCGATGGCCTCCCAACAAAGGGAGTGGAGTAACTTGCATAGGAAGGCTGACACCATGAGAGATCAGTCGGAGGTCGAACGCACTGTCTCTTCGGGGGCGGCAAGGGCGCTCCTAGTAAGTGGTCCATGATGTCCCTCGAGGACACCCCCACAACGTCTCCAAACGTCCAAGCATATCCAGCCGCGTCAGACCCATACTGAGAGGCAGCCACGTCAGACGGATAAGAAAAAATGTACTCAAAGTTATCCATCTTGAACGAGAGGAACACTGGTGAGGGAAACGAGCGGGAAGAGGCTTTTGAATGGTTCCTGACCTGAGGACGATCTCTACAGGTCAAGGTCACAGCCCGCCCGAGTTCCTGCCTCACTCAGTCAGATTCAAGGCCCTGATTTGTGATTTACTCCAATCAAATTTGATAATAATCGTTATTATTATCACCAGCATTGGTAAGGCTATCATCATTTCATACCATATCATTATTACTGTTATGTTCCAGGGTAGTGTCAAAACAGGCTACGAATACCATAGATTACAAAACGTATATTATAATGATGGAAGAGGCATTAAAAGGATGATAAACTATGATTAATACTGTCCTGGCAGTTAATGCACACTTTTACACACGGCCATGTCATAAAAAGAGAAAATAACTTCTCTTACACTGACGGACAAGACAAATATAGTTCAATTATTAATATAATTATTAATTATTAACAAGACAAATGTAGTTCAATTTCAAGACTGACCAAGACAAAATTAGAATCCGCATTCCAGTGATTTTTGCTCGGAGTATAGTGTACATAGACACTGATTCAGTTTCAGTTAACATCAGCGATCTCAGTGACAGTAATATAACAAATCAATGTAAATTAGAAAATAGCTTACCTTTTGTTTTTCTTAGGAACGTGACGTAATTATTAAAGGTGCCTGTGTATACGACTATCAAGCGACGTAGCTATAATGCATATAAATTGGTATGAGCTAGATGATCGAGAGAAATCTATTAAGACAAAAGGCATCAATATCCATATCTATATTTATCTATGTTTATTCATTGATGTAAAGTATAGTGTCTATGGTGTAATATCCGCATATGTATATAATCAGTGGTCGACGGCGTATTTCAGAAATACCTTGGACTTCAGTGGCGCTCCAACTGTTTGAGTGTTGGGTTGCCATTTACCATGTGAAAGACACTTTTGATATATTTTTGTTTGTTATTGTCCATCATAAGAGCCACCTGAGGGGCAAGCCAGCATTTGTGGGTGCCGTCTCAAGCCGGGATAAATAGAGAGGGTTACTGTCAGGAAGGGCATCCTACTGTAAAAACCTATCCCAAAACCAGTATGGAATGACCCGTAATAGCAAAATCAGTGGAGGCGGCTCATCCATAACGGCGACCCCACATAGAAATGGGAGAAAGCTGAGAAGGATTGAATGGGTGCAGTGAGGTTTAGTGTAGAGGGAGTGAGGTGAATGATATATAGATGGTATACATATCACCATGTGTGAATATATGTAGTATAAATACTCATTTTCATATGTATTCATAATATCAGTAGTGTTGTGTTAAATGAGTGTATAGGAAGAATAACATTTAACATCTCAAGTCTCGACTGTCCTTGAAGTCTTCAAGGATCGTTTATGATAATTACGAGTCAGTGTGATTTTCCACTTGTCTATGATATGTTTGTTTGTAATATATGGTACGGCAATATATATAAAGTTTTCGGTATTTACATTTGTATTAGGATATCTTACGCAAAACCGAACTGGAAAAAATATCA
>NW_020869188.1:7500-10000 GCF_003789085.1 Penaeus vannamei
TTCCACCTATCTCATCATCTACCTTTCTTTCATTTCATTTACTTCCCCAAATTCATTTTTCTCTCTCCCCTTTTTCTCCTTCTTCTTCCCCTTCCACTTCTCCTCCGCTCTTCTCTCCCCCCCCCTCCCTCCCTCTCTCTTCTTCGCCTCAGCTATAATTTCAGAGTGTTCGGGACAAGAAGGAGCTAAACCACTCAAGAAGGAAATGGCTCAACTGAAGACCAGAACAAAAAAAAAAAAAAAAAAAAAAAAGGAAAAGGAAAAAGAAGAAAAAAATATTTTTCTTTCTTTTTACTTATTTTTTTTATAGATATTTTCTTTATTTAATTTTTCCTTTTTCTTAGTTTTCGTTCCTCTTTTCTTCCGTTTTATAATCTTGCTTGTGTCATTCTATTTTTATTTATCTATTTATCTTTTTTTATATATTTTCTGCTCTTTGATATGTTTCATTCATGGATTTCTCGCTTTCAACATAATTCAATGGCAAATGTGGTAAGTTATCGCTTGTTCTTTCATCTTCTTTTATCATATTTTTCTTCGTTTCTCGTGTTCCTCTTACCATATTGATATCATCCTCTTTATCATTATGCTGATTAGTTTTACTGATATTTTTTTTAATCAAATGTTTTTAATCGCGTTGGTAAATTTGTTTATTTGATCGTTGGTTAGCAGGGCAAAAAAAAAAAAAAAAAAAAAATCTTTTACGTGCCTTAGCTTTAGATGCTATTAAATTTTGGTGGTGATCAGGATATTATTTCTTAGTTTGTTAGCAGGATGAGAGATAGATAGATAGATAGATAGATAGATAGATAGATAGATAGAGAGAGAGAGAGAGAGAGAGAGAGAGAGAGAGAGAGATGATCAACAGGAAAACATGAACACATAATTTATTTGAACATGAAAATGAAAGCGAGAGGAATTTAGAAAAAAAAGGAAGAGGAACACAGTAGGCAGTGAGTCAGCAGGAAGGAATTGTAAAAACGACAATAGGGAGAAAACTAGAAAGTAGGAAACATTAGGTCTCCCTTTGTTTTACAGATGGACCCCAGACCCTGACCGTTGACCGGCTTTGGGACCGGCACCGAGTTGTGCTGGCTTGTGCCCCCAGCGGCTGGTTTAATGCAGTTTTATAGACCCAAAAATGTGATGCATTGATTTTGATTTATTCTTCCTAACTGTAGCCCGGGACGGCGACGTCAGTGAGAGCCTCCCCCAGTCAGGCAGTGGGGCGATGTCCGTCTGGGGCTTCCTGTTGCGGAACCACTTCTGGGAGAGTCTCTTCTTTTCCTTTTTCCCCAACCTTCCCTTCCTCTCTCTCGTTTCAGAATCCTTCGGCTGTCAGTGTCCTCGAGGGAGTTCGGGTTCTCCTTCGGCTGCCTCGTCGTCAAAGTCTGCTCCGCCGGGCGTCGCTTCCTCTCCAGCTGGTATTCCATTTTCTCCTCCCAAAGATCGCGGCAGGTAAAGTATCCCTGGAGGGTGCAGACGCAGGACAAATCTATGAATGCCACTATAGAATCCTCTTCCTTCTATTTATAGGATCCCGCCTCTGTGGAGCGGGTGCTCGCCGGGGCAGACACCTGTTCTTCGCTCTCTTCGGGTGAAGCCGGAACCTGTTCGATCGCAGAAGCAGAAAGCTCCTTCTCAGCCGGAGGAGACGTCTTCACGGACCGGAGTAGTGGAGATGTCTTTGCAGACCGTAGGAGGGCAGGTACGTCTTCACAGACCAGGGGGAGGGGGACAGCCTCACGGACCAGAGGATGGCAGATGTCTTCACAGACAGGAGGAGCGGAATCCTGGGTAGCTTCTTCCTTGGATGTTCTTGAGGAAGGTTCTTCGTCAGATTGCTTCTGGGTTTCGCCCTGTGTCGCGGGCGGGCCTTGGCCAGGGCGCGGCGGATCCAGAAGACAACGAGGGCGATGACGAGAGCGGCGGCGAAGGGCCATCGTTGTCTAGGCTTCCAGTCTCTTAGAGAAGGCGCGGAGGTTGCGCAGCGACTTCTCATTGCAATCTTACTGTCGCTGAAGCTGGACAAGGCTTGGCACGTACCACGGCTGCGGCGGGAGGACGCACCGGAGGGCGGCGATGTCCTCTTCGGGGCGGAATCACCTAGAGATCCTCTTGGATCTCTAAATGATCCTCGAGGGCGGCTTCCTTCTGCAGAACGACGTAAGCGTTGAGGATGGCGAGGCCGAGTTCCACGACAGGAGCAGAGTGTGTGTGAGTATGTGTCTGTAGGTGTAATAATAATAATAATAATAATGAAAATGATAATGTTATGACAATAATAATGATGCCGTTAGTAATGATAAGAATGATATAAATAATAATAAAAACAACAATAATAATAAGAAGATACTATAAACAGTAATAATGATGATGAAACTGATAAACATAATATTAACAATGATAAAGATGATGTCAATAGGTATAGTAATGGTAACAAAAATGATTATGAAAAGTGTATTACTGAAAATAACAATGCTGATATAGTGATGGTAAC
>NW_020869188.1:22500-25000 GCF_003789085.1 Penaeus vannamei
CGAGCTCGCTGATTGGTCCAGATGCTCCACCAATCAGGATTTCCGAAGCGAAAATCAGTAGTCAAGTGGCTGTAATTGCTTGGTAAACAAACTCTACGGATCCGACACGCCATATTTCACCAACTAATCGCCCGGGGAAAATTTCCACATTGATCAAAAGAGCGAATTTCGTAAAGGATGATGCATTAGTTTACGCATTCTTTGTTATCTGAAAATAGGTCTAGGATTTAGGTGTACGTTTTAGAAGAAATTTATCATGATATAGTGGTCATGATATTAAGAACAATGAATATAATAGGTTTTGGTTATAGTGATATTTTAACAAAATCCAAATAACTGTGAAGTGGTACTACTAATAATCAAATTGATAACAATACTAATGATATCAGTAATGATTGCAATAATAATGATGACACGGATATTAATAACAACAATAATTAACATCGTGATAAAAGAAATAACTAATAGAATGGTAACATTAATGATGAGGATGTTATAGTAATGATAATAATACAGGTGATGATAATAACAATGATAATGAAAACAAATTGATAATTGCAATAATAACTCATAACAATAAACGATAATAACAATAAGAAGGATGAATATACTAATGATGGTAACGACAACAACCTGAACAACAGCATTAAAGACAATAATGCTAAGAAAGATGATGACAATTGTAACATTACTGATAATAATAATGACGATTATTAAGCATATTTTCAATGATTATAGGAGTGAAGATCATAGGACTAGCAATAATAATAGCAATGGTAATAATAATAATGATAAAAATAATATTGAGGGTGATAATCATACTGATATTATTAATAATGATTGTGATTACATTAATAGTGATTATATCAATAACACCGATAAGAATGTCAATAACGGTAATGGTAATTACATTAATGATAATGATAGCAGTAGTAATAATGATAATAATAATAACAGTGATAAGGATGAAAGTAATAGATAAAATAATGATAATAAAGTTATTATAACAATAATAATAATGTTAGTAATAAAAATATAAAGATAATAACGATAGTAAAAGCAAAAGCAATAGTAAAGACATTGATAATTATGAGAACAATAATGATAAAAACAGTAATATGAATTATGATGAAAATAAAATCAATGATTAGAGATCATTCTAATGTTAATAGTATCAATTATGATAATGATAATGACAATAGTTGAATTGATAATGATAAAGATGATAATATGGGTAGTAATAATAACGACAACAGTAATGATAATCATAGGAGCAATAATGATAACAAAATGTTAATAATGATAATGATGATGATGAGGATAATGATGATGATAATAATGATGATAATAATAATAATAATAATAATAATAATAATAATAATAATAATAATAATAATAATAATAATAATAATAATAATAATAATAATAATAATAATAATGATAATAGTGCTGCTGCTGCTGCTGATAATAATAATAATAATAATAATAATGATAATAATTAATATAATAATAATAACAATAACAACAATAATAATAATAATAATAATAGCAATAGTAATAATAATATTGATGATAATGATTATGATAACAATAATAATGATGATAATGGTAATAATAATAGTAAAAATGAAAATGATCATGATAATAATGATAATAATAATAATGGTAATGATAATGATAATAATGATGATAATCGTAATAATGATAACAGCAGCAACAATAATAATATCTATAATCATAATAATAACAATGATATCAATAATGATTAAAGCATTGGTGACAGTAATATCATTAATAATGTTAATGATAATGCTAATAGTATCAAACATAATAATGGTAAAACAGCAACAAATAAAAGGAAAAATTATAACAATAATAAAAAAGAAAATAAATGTTCAAAATAATAATAAGAACAATAATCATAAATCCTGGATGCGGACCACCACTAAAATTTAATTGCATTTAAGTTAGGCTAAGGTACACTTCTGGTAAAAAAAATCATAAATCTGTTTATAACTTTTTTTTTTTATGATATCCCGCTAATAAATGAACAAACAAACTAACCAACGCTATCAAAAACATATAAAAAAATTGGGGAGGTAATAATATAAACAATACTGACAACAATAATGGTATTAACAAGAGAACATAAAAATAACATTTGTATAAATATTGGTGATGATAATGATAACTGAAATACGAAAAACAACGAAATTACTGATAATGATTGTAATGATAACCGCAGTGATAATGAAGACAGTAGCAACATTAATAATGTTAATAACTGCAATAATGATAACAAAGAGTTCAGAGTACTATCATAGAAATTTAGTGAGTCATAGTGATGCAGACAGAAAAAGTGATATTCGCAAAAATGACAAAATTAGTAAAATAAATACTATCATCGTTGAAATAAAAAATAGAAAAAATCTGAACCATTTAGCGTGGCAACCCCCACACACATTTGTCACACTCAACTATGCTCCCTCATTAATACAAT
>NW_020869188.1:30000-32500 GCF_003789085.1 Penaeus vannamei
ACCTCTAGTAAAAAATAATAAAATCTGTTCATAACGTTTTGAGTTATCCTGCTAACCAACCAACAAATCAGGCTAATTATCAGGCTAAACAACCAACAAACCATCGTTAGCAATAACACTCTCCTTGGCGGCGGTAACTAGTAAAGGAATAGTGTATAAACCAATAAGGTAATGATTATTCACCGTAAGGAAGATAAAACTTCAACGAAGAAAAAAAAAAAAAAAGAAAAAAGAAAGAAAAGAAAGAAAGAAAGAAAGAAAACAGAAAAAGAAATAACAACAGTAATAGCAATAGGATTACCAACATAGATAAAGAACAGAGTTACAAGCAATGCTTTTTACAACTGTAAATATAATGTAACTGAGGATGAAGGTCATAATGACTACACACATAATGGAAATGATGATAATGATCATATGAAGATACAGTGGTAGCAAAAAGTACAAAATCCTTACATCTATCATGATGATAACAACAATGATGGTAATGTTGAAAATGGTACAATTTCCAACAAAATCCGCTACAATGATAATGATTATAAAACGCAATAGTAAAAAAAAAAAAAAAAAAAATGAAGAGAGAAGGTGGAGATGGGAGAGGGAGGAGAGAATGATTACTAAAGGGATGAATATGGTAATAACAATAACAATGATAGTGATATGGATTAGACAGTCAAGACAATGGCGCTGACAATGAAAATCATAACTGCATTGAGGGTACTGACTAAAACAGCGAGTTATAATGATACTCATATGGTGACTGACAATGATGATAATGATATAGATGAATGGTAATGATAGTAATAGCAGTGATATGAATAGCGATAATGAAATAATTCCCTGATCTTAGAATATCACATATGCTGATGATAATGAAAGTAATGATAACGATAATGATAATGATATAATACTAATAGCAACGATAGAAATAGCAGTATAAATAGGATGAGAAGTAAAGATAATACTAATGGTTATAATTTCATATAATCGGGAAGATATTCAAGTGTTCAGCCAATGATCATTTAATGCGAATCATTTTATCTATTTGATTATTACACTCCAACTAAGGTTTCTATAAGCAATGCTGCTGGGGATAATTTTTCCATATGTCTTTCCTCCCCATTCACTCATTTTATCAAATAGAATAATAAGATAGATGTAAGATGAATGGCGGTAATAATAAAAAGAAAAGAAGTTATTCTAGTGAACATAAATATTGATATAAGCATAGCACTGTCACGCCACGTCACAGCACAGCTACTAAATTTCTCTCCACTCCTCTCCCCCCTCCCTCCCTCTTCCCCCTACACCCTTTCTCTTCTCTCTATCTTTCTCTCTTCTCCTTCCCTCCCCTTTCGTCACTCCCTCCATCTTTCCCCCCCTTCTCTTCACGCCCCCTTCCCTCTTCTCTTTCTCGCCTTTTCTTCCTCTTCTTCTTCTTTTGCTACTTTTCCCTTCCGTTTGTACTTTTCCTCTTTCCATCTCTTCTTTTCCTCCTTTCTCTTCTTCCTCACACTCCCTCCTTATCCAGTCTGTTTCCCTTCCCTCCTTTTCCCATCCTCTCTTTGCTTCCCTCCCATCCACCCTTCTTCATCTCTCCTTCTTCTTCCTTGTCTCTCTCCCTCCCTCCTCCCTCCTCCCCCCCTTCACTCTAAACTTCCCCTCCCCCCTTTCCCAGTCAATCTGCCCCTCCCCCATCACCTTTCCCCTTCTTATCCTCTCCTCTACCCCTCAATCCTCCCCCCTACCCCAACCTCCCTCACCATCTCTAACCCCCCCTCAACCTCCCCCAACCCCCTACTCCCTCAACCCCTTCCCCAACACCCCCTTATCCCTTTCAACTCTCCCCCCCCCCCCTCCCCTCAACTCCCCCATCCCCTACCCCTCAACTCCCCCCCCATCCCTAAACCCCTCTCCCCCCCCACCTAAATTAGCCATAAATTATGCATCATCGCTCAGCAATTAGTTGCAGGTCATTATTCTCAGCGGACTTTTTTAATTGGTCCCCTAAATTGCCCCCCTCCCCCCTCCCCTCCTCCCTCCCCCTTCCCCTCCCTCCTCCTTCTCCCCTTCCCCTCCCCCTCCCCCTCCTCCTTGCCCCGTCCCCCTCCCTCCTCCTTCCCCTTCCCCTTCCCCCCTCCTCCTTCTCCCTCTTCCCCCCTCCCTTCCTCCCGCAGCCTTTTCCTTCGTAATTCGGTGGAGACGGAGACGAAGGAGGAGATAGAGAGAAGATGAGGAGGAGGAGAGATGGAGAAGAGAAGAGAAAGAGGGAGGAGAAGAAGAGGAGATAGGAGAGGAGGAAGATAAAGGGGAAGAGATGAGAGGAATGGAGATAGAAAAGGAGGAAGATGAAGGAGGAAGAAAGGAGGAGAGGAGATGGGAAGGGGAGAAGGAAGAGAGAGTGAATAAAGGAGGAGAGAGAGAAAAAAGAAGCAAAGATGAAGAGAAGACGAAGAGGTAAGTTGCGAAAAATGAAAGAAAGAGAAGAAAGAGAGAGCTA
>NW_020869188.1:40000-42500 GCF_003789085.1 Penaeus vannamei
GCTGATTAAAATATTATGACAATTATGACGTCATCAAAAACAGCTGATGAAAATGTGATGGTCATCGAAATTAGCGGGTTGAAATATTATGACGTCATCAATAACAGCTGATTAAAATGTCATGAAGTCATCGAAATCAGCTGATTTAAATCGAAAACAGAAGAAAGTTCTTGCCGTCACAGCTGATGATTAAACAAAACTCTATCAAATTAATTCTATTTTTTTATTCTTTATCCTATTACTATTACATTTTATCATATCGTCGTCCGTTACGGCGTCTTGAATAACGTATTCAAATTGTATTTCTTTGTGTTTATTTATGTTTGTTTGTGTCTGTCCGTTTACCTTGTTCAGTTTCTGCATTGCTTATCTTTCATTTTTTTTTGTTATCTTTTATTTTCTCCCGTTTTTACAACTATTTTTCATTTGCTTGTTTTTATTTACGATGTTTTGTTTTTGTTTATTTATCTTTTTATATCTATTCACCGTCCACCTTGTATGTTTAATTTTCAGCCATAATGTCTATCGATTAATGATAGAAATTGTACTTGTAATGAAAATTATGATATTGGCAACAGTAATGATTATGATGATAATGATAAAGATGATAATAATAATAATGATAATGGCAATAATAAATGGTACTACTATGGTACTATGGCACTACTAACAACAACATTAAAGATAATAGTAATGATAATAGTGATGATCATGATAAGAATTATAATAACAATTCTAATATCAATAATGATGACATCTATAACAATAAAGATAATATTGATAATTATCAAGTTAATCACTGTAATAATAGAAATAGCAAAAATAATGGAAATAATGATGATGGTAATAATGAATATGAAAATGATAACTGCATGATAATAACTTTATCAATAACAATGATAATAGAATCAATAATGATGACAGTATCAATTATAATGATGATAACATAATGATAATGATAGCAATAATAATAATAAAGATAATGATAATGATAAAAGTAATGATAGTGATTATAATGATGACAATGATAATGGTAATAATGATAATGATAAAAGTAATGATAGTGATTATAATGATCACAATGATAATGGTAATAATGATAATGATAATGGTAATAATGATAATGATAAATAGTAATAATAACAATAATAATAATAATGATAACAATAATGATAATGGTAATGTTTATGATCATAGTAATATGGATAATGATAATAACAATGATGACAATAATAATGATAGTAATAATAATGATAATGATGAAGATGATAATAACAAAAATAATGATACTGATAATGAAAATGATAATAACAACAATAATAATAGTAATAATAATACCAATAATTATAATAATGATAGTGATAATGATTATAGTGATAATGATAATAATGATGATGATAATGATAAGGATAATAATATTAGCAACAATAGTAAAAAAATAATAATGATAATAGCAATAACAATAATAATGATAATAATATTGATAATGATGATAATAATAGTGAGGATAATAATGATAATAATAAACAATGATGATATTGATAGTAATGAGTGATTATGACAATGATAGTAATAATAATGATGATAATGATTATAAGGATAGTAATAACAATAATAGTGATGATGATTATAATAATAGTAGAATAATGATAATGGTAATAATAATAATAATAATAACAATAAAGATAATTATAAGAATAAGAATAGAAAAAAAATTAATAATGATAATACCAACAGTAGTAACTAATATAATAATAAAGATAATGAAAATGATGATAATAACTGGTAATAACAAGTACAATAATACTATTATGATGATGAATATGATCATTATAATGATAATGACAATGATAATGATGACGGATGAATAATAATGATGATAATAATGGTAATGATAGAAGGAATAACATAATACTGATGGTACAACTACTTCTGGTAATAGTAACAATGATAATGATAATGATTGATAGCAATGCCAATGACAATACTAACAACAGCATTAACAACAAAAACAGTAATGGTGATTATGGTTGTTAAATGATAATATCAATAAAATCAATAATGATACAAATAATGATAATAGTAATAATGACAATAATACTTGCAATAAGAGTATAATAATGATTATGTGATTATAACAATAATAGTGATAAGACGATTAAAATACCAAAACATCAACGACAAAATGATAATAATGATTAATAATGATGATGATGATGAGAAAAATAGAAAAGATAGAGATTAAAAGAAGGAAATAAAATTACAAGGAAGAATGAAAATTAGAACACATACAAAAGATAGATAGAAAAAAAATAAGAATGAAAACAACACAAAAATAAGGAAATATTGGGGAAAAACACGAAAAAGGAAAAGGAGAAATATGATAAACAGGGTCAGGAATAAGAATAAAAATGCGTAAAGCGAAAGAGAAGGAGAAGGCATACCCCCCTCCCCTCCCCCTCCCCCCAAAAAAAAGAGACATCTCCCCCTCGTTATCGTA
>NW_020869188.1:62500-65000 GCF_003789085.1 Penaeus vannamei
CTCCTCTCTCTCTCTCTCCTCTCTCTCTCTCTCTCTTTCTCTCTCTCTCTCTCTCTCTCTCTCTCTCTCTCTCTCTCTCTCTCTCTCTCTCTCTCTCTCTCTCTCTTCTCTCTCTCTCTTCTCTCTCTCTCTCTCTCTCTCTCTCTCTCTCTCTCTCTCTCTTCTCTCTCTCTCTCTCTCTCTCTCTCTCTCTCTCTCTTCTCTCCTCTCTCTCTCTCTGTCTCTCTCTCTCTCTCTCTCTCTCTCTCTCCTCTCTCTCTCTCTCTCTCTCTCTCTCCTCCTCTCACCCTCTCTCTCTCTCTCTCTCTCTTCCCCCCTCTCTCTCTTTCAGTATTTAATTTTTCTTTCTCTTCCTTCTCCCTTCTCCTCTTCCTTTTCTTTTCTTACTCTCTCCTATTCTCTCACTCTTTACCTCCACCCCTACTCTTTCTTCTTCTCTTCGTTCGTTCTCTCACTTCCCCTCTTCTCTTTTTTCCTTCTTCCACTCCCCCTCTTCTTTTTTCGCAGTCTTTGCATCTCATCTCTTCCTCTCTCCATCTCTCATATCTTTTCGCCTTCTTCATTCCCCCCACTTCCTTCTCTACCTCTTCATCTCCCCACTCTCCCTCTCCTCTTTTCTTTTCGTCCCTTCTGTCTCCCTCCTTTCCCTCTCTTTTTTTCCTCTATCTGCCTCTCCATTTTTCGCTCTCCTTTCTTTCTCCCTTTCCTCTTTTCTATCCTCCTCGTCTCTCTCCCTTTGTTCTTTCCTCCACTTTCCATCGTTCTCCCCTCTTCCTTCCCTCCCCTTTCCTCTCTCTCTTCCTATTCTCTTTCCTTCCCCTTCCCTCCTCTCTACCTATCCTATCCTTCTTTTCTCTCTTTCGTCGCTTCCTTTCTCTTCGTCTCTCTCCTGCTTGCCTCTCTTTTACTTATTATTTTTACATTTTTCTCTCCCTACTTCCTTTTCCTTCTACTCTCCCTCTCCCGTTTATTTCTCCCCTTACTTTTACCGTCTCTTCTCTCCTCCTTTCATTCCCTCTTTCTCTTCCCTGCCATCTCTCTCCCACCTTCCTCTTCTCTTCTACTTTCCTCTTCTATTCTCCCTTCCTCCTGCTTCCCTTCCTCTTCTCTCCTTTCCCCTTTCCTCTCTCCTCTATTTCTTCCCTCTTCTTCTCTCTCACCCTCTCCTCTTAATCTCACTTGTATTTCTTCATTCTTCCCCCCTCTCTTCTTCCTATTTCCCATCCTTCCTCCCTCTACCCTCCCTGCCTTCCTCTCCCCCCCTTTTTTTTTCTTTTTCTTTCCCTCTCTCCCTACCCTCTCTCTCTCCCCCTTCTCCCCTCTCTCCCCTTCTCTCTCCCCGATCTCCCCCTCTCCCCTTCCTTTCCTCCCTTTTTTTAACATATCACTACACGTTCTCTCCAGAAGGTCTTCATTATCATAAATGTTCACGGACTGTTCACAAATCAGCTGTTGTTATCCATGCTTCGTGACTTCTGTTTTAGAATTAATGGCTGCTTCTTTTCTTATCCAGGTGCGCTCAAAGAGTTTCCTATTTTTTATGCCTTTTCTTTTCTTTTGTCTTCTTTTTTTGTGGCTCTTTAAAACTTTTTTTTTATTCGTTTATTTTTCTTTTTGTTTTATATTTTTTCTGGGGTGTCGTTTTAATCGTTTGGTGTGTTGTTTTTATTTTTTATTTTATTTTTTAAAATTTGGGATTTATAGATTTCTTTCTTTTCATACTCTCGTTCTCTCTCCCACCCTTATTCGGGTATTTTTAACATTCTTTTCTTTTTACATAATTTTCATTTTATTGTCTCCTACTTTCGCCCCTCCGGTTTTTCACATATTTTCCCTTTCTCTCTTTCTCGTTTTATTTTTATACCTCTCTCTCTCTCTCTATTTCTCTCTCTCTCGTGTGCGCGCTCTCTCTACCTCCCTCTCTCGCTCGCTCGCTCTCTCTTTTTTTCTCTTCTTTTTACGTCAGTATATTTATACTTCCTGATGTTCTCCCTCTCTCTTCCCTTACCTTCATTTCTTCCCCCCTTTCTCTTTATAATTTCACTTCCCCACCCACCCCACCCCACCCCTATTCCCATACCAACCCCCTCCTACCTAACTTCCTCTCCCCCACTCCCTTCCCATCCCTCTCCTTTCCCTCCCCCTCTCCTCCTGTGCCCCCCCCCGCCCTCACCCCCTCCTCTCTCCCTCCTTCGCTTTCCGCTTGTAGGAAAAAACTTCTGATTTTGGATTTAGCTTTCTGGCGGGGAAGGGGGGGGGGGGAGAGGGGCGTGATTTCTTTGTTCTTCTACGTGGCGAGTTTGAAGGGGGGGGGGGGAGTGATTGCAAAGTGTGAAAGGTGGAGATTATAATACATACACACACACACACACACATATTATTAAATGTAAAAATCAATGCTTCCATAATATATATATATATATATATATATATATATAATATAATATACATATATTATATATATATATATATATATATATATATATATATATATATATAT
>NW_020869188.1:72500-75000 GCF_003789085.1 Penaeus vannamei
GGAGTAGAAGGAGAAGAAGCTGTGAGTAAGGGAAACAAGGCTGTGCGGAGGTCTGGGAAAAGGGGAAGATCTGTGGGGAGGAAGGGAAGGACGCGTTGAAGAGGCAAAGGGCCTGGATAGAGGCTTGAGGGAGAGTGATGAACGATAAGAGGGTTTTTTTTTTCTCTGACCGTCTTACGAAGAACTTGCGGAGATTTATTCGGTCCTTAAGTCGAATGCGGGAATGGATGGTCAGTGGGATTCTCTCGGAAGGCGCCCTGATGGCCTCGGTCGTCGGTCGGGCGCCAGTATGTTTGTTTATGTTCTGTTTGTTTATTCAGAATGTGTGTTTGTTTATGTTCTGTTTGTTTATGCATTCGTTTTCGAGCACATTTATTTTCTGATGTCATTATTATTTATACAGACGTTTGCTCAAGGACAATGTGTGTTTGTTTTGATTCGCGGGTGTTTGGGTTGTTCAGGTGCGATGTATTCAATAAATAAGGACACGTGTGGTATATATTTTTTTCTTCGTTGCTTGACGATGAATGTATTTTGGTTGAGGGGGATTTTTTGTACCCAGTTCATTACCGTATGTATGTGCGTCTCGGGGAGCTAAGTCCGTGTACGTATGTGTGCGTCTTGGACTGTACTCGCTGTTGACGTAAAAAACTTTTAACGACCGGCGAAGTTTGCTGCAAAAGACGAAGTTTCCGCCGAGGGGAATGTCCTCCGCGGCCGAGTAGCTTATGATACTCTTCGCGCAAGACTGCGGAGAAGAGAGGATGAATTATTTAATACATGTCCACGTACAAGCGTCCATGTGTATATATATACATAATATGTATACATATGACACACACACACACACACACACACACACACACACACACACACACACACACACACACACACACACACACACACACACACACACACACACACACACACACACACACACACACACACACACACACACAATAATATATATATATATATATTATATAATATATATATATATATATATATATATATATATATTGTAATATATATATATATATATATATATATTATATATATATATATATATATATATATATATATATATATATATATATATATATATATATATATATATATATATATATATATATATATATATTATATATATATATATATATATATATTTGTGTGTGTGTGTCAATGTGTCGTGAATAGCGAAACACAGGTGTGGGGACATTTGATTCGTGATTTTATTCCTCTTCTTGCAATTAGCACCTGTCTGTCACGGCGTTCAGCAGGTCATTAGTGGAATTAATGGCGTTGGATAATGAGCTAATCGTCGTTGCCGGAAGCACCGTTCGCCCCGCTGATGGTAGATGCTTCGACGTTTGATAATGAGATCGCCTCAATTCTGCGTGAGTTTTATGCTAATTAGAGTTAAACGGGATTTTTTTCTACTGTGGTGATTAGAATAAAACAGGCTTTACTCCCGTGCACATTTATACACAAAGCTGGGAGGTTGTGATTTGTAGAAAGGGAGGAGCTTATTGTCTTGAAATGAGTAAATAAGTAGATACATGAGTAAATGACGAGGCCGTCCCGCCGTGACTCACTCTCGCTCGAATTCCGCCGATCTGTCCCCTTCCAGCAAAACTTCCCGCGGCATTTCACATGTTTGCGTCATAAGTTCCGCGATAAGTATTGGTGGTGGGTGCGGGAAGGAAGGATGCCAGAGTGCCAGAGTGCCAAAATGTTCCTTTTACTGCTGCGGGGAATCGAACCGCGAGCCGAGAAATCGCGATTCCTGGGCACCGTCGGCCACGCTGCGCTGATTGCTTTAAAGCCGTGGTGTGCTGCGGAGACGGCGGTCGGTCGGACGGTCGGTCGGCTGGTCGGGGGGCGGCGGGAACTGGCCGGCTGGATGGCGGCGGCGGCGGGTTGTGGGCGGCGGTTGAGAGGCTGGTGGAATGGGCGTTTGTTAGCTCCTGGGAAAGAGTTGTGGGCGGCGGTTGAGAGGCTGGTGGAATGGGCGTTTGTTAGCTCCTGGGAAAGAGTTGTGGGCGGCGGTTGAGGGGGTTGTGGAAAGTGCGGTTAGAGAGTTTAAGACGGCGGTTAAAAGGGTGTTAGCCTGTGGTAAAGGGTTGTGGTCGACCGGCAATAGGCTGCAAGCAGCGTATAGAGGGTTGTAAACTGATTGTGGGTGATAGAGGTTTATGGGCGGCCGAAGGAGGACTCTTGTGGGCTAGACAGTCGTGGGCAGCGGTTTAAGGATTGTAATTGTGGCGTAATTGATAGTAATATGCAGAATGTTGACGGTGGGGAGCATTGTCGTCCATGCCCCCCCCCCCATCTATCCCTCGTTGATAGATGGAAAGGGAAAGTGTCGCTTCCATTAGAAAATACATGCGATAGACACATTTATTTTGAAACGTGTTTTTTTTTCTATTGTTCTTACACCCCTCTCTCAAATATCCAAAGTTGGGTATTTAAACAAGGGAGTTGAGGGAGAATAGATGAA
>NW_020869188.1:77500-85000 GCF_003789085.1 Penaeus vannamei
GACGGGATATAATGGGAATAGGTTGACACTCGCTAGTCTTTCGATTTTGTTATTAAATAGATATCCGATTACATACACACATATACAGATATATGTATCTATCCATATATATATTTATATATATGTATATAATACAATATACATACTATCATATACATACATATATATATTAAGTATATATATACTATATATATATATATATATATATATATATATATATATATTATATATATATATGTATATATATAATATATATATATATATATAATATATATATATATATATATATATTATATATATATATATATATATATATATATTAATATATATATATATATATATATATATATATGTGTAGTGTGTTGATATTATATATATATATATATGTAATATATGTGTGCTGTGTGTGTTGCTGTGTTATATTATATGTATATATATATAATATATATGTATATGTTTATATATATGTTATCTATGTCTATATATATATGTATATATATATATTATATATATTATATATATATTATATATATATATATATATATATGTATATATATGTATATATATATATATATGTATATATATATGTATATATATGATTTATATATATATGTTATATATATCTGAATATATATATATATATATATATGTATATATATACATATATATATATATATACACATATATGAAAATATATGTGTGTGTGTGTGTGTGTGTGTGTTATGTGTGTGTGTGTGTGTGTGTGTGTGTGTGTGTGTGCGCGCGCGCTGGTCTGGGCGTTGGTAATAAATGCACGCGAAGAAGGCTAACATGCGAGTGTATATATGCACGTAATTACAAATGCATATATAAATTCTTCACACATGAATCCCGCAAGACAAATTTGGGGAAACTTTTAATGGAAGGCGACGGGGCGTGAGAGGAGGCGCAGCGTCGGCGGTAAATGGATGTAGTAGTTTCGGCCGCATTCTGAGAAAGAATATTTTTGATGGCGCTCTCCGGGCCGCGTTGTGCTGTCGCCCGAAAAAGATCATATTTCTGATTTGCTTAACACGTTGCCGAGAGCCAGAGGCGATAGCGGGAGCGGGCGGCGCCAGCGGAGAGTCGCGAGGCCGTTTCGTCCCGCCGGAAGCCGCCCCCGACCCCCGCCTGCAGCTCCCTTATCCTTCCCATAAAGATGCAAGTGTCCACGCCATCTGTCTGGCGAGGCATCGGCGAGGGCTGGCCGACAGTCTGTCTGTCTGTTGAGCTGCAAGGCTTCGGCGATAGCTGGTCTGCAGTCAGTCTGTCTGGCGGTTAATATATTTGTCTGCGTTTTTGGTGCGACTTCTGCTTATCTGCAGAATGGATGAGATGTACATGAAATGGCGCAGTGGCCTTGATGCTATCGTCGAAAGACGTGGCGGCGACGATGCCTCGTTTAGCATACATAGTTTTATTTTGTTAGGGGGCGGAGGGGGGGAAGGTCGAGAAGGAACCGCAAGCAAAATATTAAAAAAGAACGATAAGGAAAATGACTTACAGAAGTTCATTCCCGCTCCCGCCCCCCATGTCAGCTGAGGTCACCTTGAGTATGTTAGAATAAGACACGCGCGGCGCATGTGTGCGGTAGGGCAGTGGGAGGGAGGAGGGGGTGTAATTGCTAGATAATAACGCTTTCAACAATTCTGCCGGGGGGTGGGAAGGGCATAGGGATGGGGGAGGCAAAGACTGCCCACAGCATTCCTTTGGAATCCCTCCCTCCCTCCCTCCCTCCCTCCCTCCCTCCCTCCCTCCCTCCTCCCTCCGCCATGCCAAATAGTAATTATAGAGGGCCCTGCCGTATAACCTTGGGGTCGTCGAGGTGTGCCGAGAGAGGTCAAAGGAAGATGGAAATGACTTGAGAAGAGGGATAATGAACGTGAAATGAAGGAATGGGGAGATATAGGGGTGGAAGAAGTAAGACATAGTGATACTGATTAAAGAATGGTAATCTAAGAAAGGTATGGGAGAAGTGATAGATAGATAAATTAATTAAAGACTGATAGAAAGATAGATACTGTGGATAGATAGATAGTTAGAGAGGTTAGAGAGTTAAATAGAAAGTCGGAGATAAGAAATATCTGGGATAAATGATAGATAGGTGAATTAATAAAAAATGAATAGAAAGATAGATACTGTGGATAGACAGATAGTTAGAGAGGTTATAGAGTTAAATAGAAAATCGGAAATAGGAAAGATATGGGAGAAATGATAGATAGATAAAATGAAATATAATGAATATAAAGATAGATACTGTGGATAGATAGATAGATAGGGAGGTTAGAGAGTTAACTTGAAAGTCGGAGATAGGAAAGATATGGGAGGAATGATAGATAGATAGATTGATAACAAATGAATAGAGATAGATTGATGAAATAATGAATGAGAGATAGATAGATTGATAAAAGAATGAATAGAAAGATAGATAAATTGATAAAAAATGAATAGATAGATAAATTGATAAAAAATGAATAGAAAGATAAATTGATAAAAAGATGAATAGAAAGATAGATAAATTGATAAAAAATGAATAGAAAGATAAATTGATAAAAAGATTAATAGAAAGATAGATAAATTGATAAAAAAAGAATAGAACGATAGATAATGTAGATAGATAGATAGTCAGAGAGGTTAGAGAGATAGCGAGAAAGCCAGGAGATAGATCAAGAAGTGTATAGATATATATGTGTGTGCATGTGAATGTTCAGAGAGAAAGAGAAAGTCTGTAAGTATTAGGTCCAGCTACTGTCGGGGTTCAGGGTCAGTATATCATTAACTTGGATCATAATCAAATTACGAAGTTCGGATAAACCTAATTAGAACAAGCTGGTTGCACCGACCGGGCTTCTGGGTGGCGAGGGGGCGGCGGGAGGTGGGGGTTGGGGGGTGTAAAGGCAAGTTGGACACACGTTATTGCATAAGGAAGTTCTGTTTGTGCAAATTGTATTGTCAAAATAGAAATGAAAATCTAAGCTTAGATATTCCGGCTATATCAAAGAGAACGACGGCCATTACTCGTGTTATGTCCAATAAAGATTAATAAAGCATGAGCCATAAATATAAACAAACAAATATAAATCGCGCCGTCATGGCTACCCCCGTTAGAGATCAATGCCAATTAGTAAATATCCAGCATGATTAATGAACCGAAACTCGTAAACTTTACGGCGGAAAAAAAGAGAAATTGACGTCTTGAAACTTCGGTGATGCGAACCAACAAGGTTTGTTTACTCTGCCGGCAACGTGATTAATGTCTGGAGGTAATTAAGCCCTGATTAACCGATCACGACCTTTGGCGCAAACTGGGTGACTGTGTGTGTACGCGTGCGTGTGTATCTGTATGTGTATTTATTTGTGTGTGTGTGTGTGAGGGAGAGAGAGAGAGAGAGAGAGTGAGTGAGTGAGTGTGTGTGTATGTGTGTGTGTGTGTGTGTGTGTGTGTGTGTGTGTGTGTGTGTGTGGTGTGTGCGTGTGTGTGTGTGTGTGTTGTGTGTGTGTGGTGTGTGTGTGTGTGTGCGCGCGCGCGCACGAATGGGTTGGTGGGTGTGTGGGATAATGCTTGAGTGTGTGTGTGTGGGTTGATGGGTGTGTGGGTGACGGTTTAGGTACTTCTGTTTGTGTTTGTGTCTATGTATGTGGTGGTTGTTTGAGTATGTGTCTGGAGATGCTTATGTGTGAAAGATATGTGCATGTGGAAAGGGACGCCTTTGTGTATTTTTGTTGGGCTAAAATGAGGTGCCCTAATGTGTTTGTATACGTTTGAGACGGAAATATCCCCCCACGTGACGTGTGTGTCAAATATTTAACCGAAAATTACACGTCACACCTGAATTGCTTCTAAAGCGTCGCCTACGGATTGGATGATGGAGGCAGAGCTGGTCGAGAACTACTTGTCATGTAAGAATGCGACGAGTGTATTTCAATATTTGAATTTATCAAGAATTTTTTTTTTTTTTTTTTTTTTTTTTTTTTTTTAGCCGAAACGCTGTTCCATGACACGCGGGAGTCCTGCGACATTTGGTGACTCATTCCCAGTGACTCAATGGTATTCGTGATTTGTCTGGAATTATTATGTTATTCCAGTTCCTCCTTGTGTAGTCTTTATCTTTAAGAGTCATTATTAGTCCCAGGGTCGGAAGAGTGACTCACTGAAACGCATATCTCCTGAAGACTGACAAAAGACCCTACCGTGTTCTTAAAATAACAGAAAAAATACTATAGATGAAATTTTATTCTTCTTTGAAATGAGACTTTCGTGATTTTCTTGGATGTCTTATCTTTGAATAAACATTTTAATTTTTTTCTTTCTTTCTTTCTTTGATGTATCTTCTGACAGTAAATAATTATGATCCGCCTGGAGATTTCAAAGCGAAATTAAAACAATATTTGAAGTGGATCACAAAAAGCTGTTAAAGAAAGGGAATAAGATAATAACAGGTAAAAGAAGGCGAAGTGGAGGTAGATAAAACATAATAAAACAAAGAAAACACCTCGAAAAAGGGTATATTTAGGTGTCACTTGTAAGCAAAAACTTCTTATAAAAAAATGTATCATCTTCTGATACAAATCTTCTCTTTACCAACCCAACACGGCAGGATATTTTACTATTCAACATAGCCCATTACTTGTACTAGGCCCCCCCCCCCCCGCCCTACTCTATCACCACTTGGCATTTCTGGCTGACATGACACACTCCATCGGCAATGAGGAAATGCCTAGCTACTAAAGGCATGCGGAGAGGGGTGGGGCCAGGGGGGAAGGGGAGGGGCCACCACGCACTTCAGTCGTGGTCATGTTCCTCCGCGTTTCTTGCGAATGACTTTAAATGGCTTTGAAGTGTGTCTTAGCAATTACTGTGGAGTTCCCGGCAAGTTCGTGGGGGAGGGTCATCACTATTTTTTTCTGAGAGGGAGGGAGGGAGGGATAGATGCAGGGATAGAGGAGAGGGCGGTAGAAGGAGGGAGAGGGGGATAGAGGGAGAGAGGGATAGATAGAGAGAGAGAAGAGAGGATGAAGAATGTCAGCTGTAACTACACATCACTCGTTTCTGGGCATTGTCCTCATTAGCATTCCCACATGAAATTTCTTTCTGACATCATTAAAGACATACAAAAGCCCACAAAGCCCACATTTTTTAGTCGTATAGCAACAACAAAAACTGATATCCGGATAATGCCGGATATGAAAGAAATCCACAAAAGAGCACGAAACATACATATACTTATACATGATATATGATGTTTTGCCCGGAAGGAAATGTTTGCTTCCCCCCCTGACGCACACGCTATCGAACGGTCTATCAGGGGAACACATACGACCTCATTCGACCTTGCTCGCGTTTTGTGGTTCTATTCGAGGTTCTGTGAATGCGGTACTAGGTGTTTTATCTATTATTCATTGCCTTATCATCCATCCTTGTTCTGTTTTAGATCAGTGCCGCGTTCCTATGCACCTAGCGCATTAAGGGTCCTTGTTACGACAAAGACCTGGGTTATGTTTATCTCTCATGTATGTATTTATCCCTTTGTTCGCGGCGGGAAGGCGTGCTGGGGCTGGGGCGCTTCCGGGAAGGACGTCACAAAGGGGCCTTAGGAAGAATTATGTGCTGTCGTCAGGTATCGTGCCTGGATCGGCGGCTTATTAATTATTGCTCGACACCTCCACTGCGACAGGAAAGTAAAACGAATTTATAAAAAAGAGAAGTTCGTGAGAGCTGCCCGGTATTCGTGAGTTCAGGGTGTAAAAAAAACAGAGAAAAGCTGTCTTGGATGGCATGTTAATTTGTAAGTTCAGCTGACAAAGGAATCGCAAGAAAAGAGAAGAACGTGAGGGCGTGGAGGTGAAAGACCACGAAATGAATAAACAGATAAAATAAACGGGTTCTCTTGGTAAAGAGTGAGACATGTCACAAGAGAGCAATATTTTTCTCTGCATAACTATTGAAGGATGAATATTGCAATGAGAGAAAACATACTAAATAACTTTATACGGAATATATTCAATAATTCACATCGTGAAAACGACTTTTGAGAATAAGTTGAGGCCCAGCGTATCCTTTTCCTTTGTTATTTCTTTACGACGGCTGAGGCATAGAGGACAGAGCTTTATGAGGAAGAACGAGGGAACTTCTTGCGCTCGGCTATCAAGATGCATATCCTATCGTGCTCCTTATCGCCCCGATATGGCCTCTCCCTCACTCCCTTGGAGAGGCTCCAGACCGCGCGTTGTAACGGCGTATAATTCCGCCGTTGGTTGAAGTAATGGCTGAATTCAGGGGCTACGACTCCGACGCGGCCGCCAAGGGAAGGGCCACGCACGACGAGGAGAGGAGGACGGTCAGTGAGGCTCAGAGAGATGAGAAGAGAAAAAAGGTCTCGTACGTCGCATAATGATGAGGTATGGTGAAGCCTCATGCACGGTAAATGGAGATCTGTGAGGGAAATGGTGATGAAGGCGCAAGGGGAGGATTATATAGGTACGGCAGGAAATTCCGCCCTTAATCTTGGAAGCACGGGGAGAATAAATGGCTCTGGAACAGAGGTCAAATCTGAAAGGTCATTAAAGGTCAGCGTAGGTTTGAAATCGTCGGGGGGACGTTTGTGGTACTGGAAAGGTCAAATCTCGTGGGTGATATTACAGGTTAGGGTGCGAATGTAACCTGTAAATTATGAATTTAGACATAGTTCTGCTCTGTGATTTAGAGGAATGGTGGATCCTTTCTTAAAGGGTTAGGGAGTTCAAAAAATCGTTATTTCTGATGTCTCGTAAGAAATCCTAGGGAGTGATTTAGTGTTATCGCCACCAGGAAAGTATAATAGCGGCGGGGAACGCAATATCATGTGCAGTAGGCCTTGTGAAAGGTCATTTAATTTGAGGAAGCTGGAGTGAAATGCGTCGAGGGTAAGCCTAACTCGCGGACTAAACACGAGAGCCTCTCGGGGGAAGTTCCCAGGCGCCAGATGCCAATTCGAGAATTTCACAGGCGAATTTCGAGCGCTTTCTCCTCTTGTCTTCAACTCGCCCGAGACCCGAGCAGGTTCCTCGATCTTGTGTGATAAAGGAGGAAGTGCTGGGGAGCGTACCGTTATAGAGTAATGGTCGTAAACGGCTATAATTTAATGGCGGCGTGCCGTTAAGGACGCCTTCTATTGCATATGCTAGAGTAATTCTGAGGATCCCTTTATTGCTCGGCCGGTGAAGTACCTTAAAGGGACGCGGCCTTATTGGTTGCTGTTGGGAGGCGGGGAACTTTACGGCTTCTTTGCCTCGGTATCTATCTATTCATCTGTCTATCGTGTATGTGTATGTATGTATGTATATTATATATATGTATGTGTATGTATATATATATATATATATATATATATATATATATATATATATATATATATATATGTGTGTGTGTGTGTGTGTGTTGTGTGTGTGTGTGTGTGTGTGTGTGTGTGTGTGTGTGTGTGTGTGTGTGTGTGTGTGTGTGTG
>NW_020869188.1:100000-107500 GCF_003789085.1 Penaeus vannamei
CCATGCGCACACCTGTTACGTGACTCGTCCTTCCTTGGGCTTTTGAAGAGCCTCGGTTTTCTGGACGACGAAGAGGCTCAGAATAGCTAGTGCTGACGCAGCCCTCAGAAGAAAGCCGGAGTGGCAATCTTTCACGTTTATTTTGCACCTGCAGCGCGTGACTGAAGATGATGTCAAGAATGATTTTGAAAATAGATAATTCCGATCAACAGACTGCTTTTTGAAGCAAGACTTGTGTATGCGGAGCGACCCGTTGACTGATGGTGGTTGAAGTGGAAAATGGGATTTTGGTGTTTGGTTTTGGGTGGTCGCGGCTGGCGATTCGCACGAGGATTTTTGTTACAGCTGATTGATAAGCAACTCTTTGCTATTTGTGGTAGATGGTAAATATTGTAAATTATAATATTGTAAATAAAACTGGCATGTTGTGTAAATTTCTAGCGATGTTTGCGTTGGATACATCAGTAGCGAGTATACTCAGTGGTTCATTTGTCCTTTTCTTCGTAAGTTGTCAAAGCATCAAAGCATCTTGGTTCATTTGTACTCGGTATCCCAAGGGTTTTTTGTCTTGTTTGTTTCGTTATACTTTTGTCTATGGGTGTAAATAGTTTTCTCGTGGTGAAAACGATTTGAAAATTGCATTCGGGAACACCTGCTAAGATAACGGTAAGTGTATGCCTTTGTCTGGAAGGCGAGCATGTGCGCCTGTAACAGTAGTTATGGTCAGCCGAAAGCAACCACGATGTCCTCCCGCTGCGCCTCCGCCAGGAATCGGCTCCCATCTGCCGTGCGCCAGCTGCAGCGGCCGTCGGCGAAGATGGCTTCCTCTTCGATAATAGATCGGGCATTATTCATCGGGATTTTGCATAATACACCAAGGGTCAGCGTCGCTTGCCGCATTCAGGCGTCCTCGATTTTGTTAAAGCTCCCTGAGGGTCAGATGCATTTCGCTGGACCTCCACCTTGACCGCAGAGGGTTGAATATCGCCTGAAGTCTATTTCGAGTACTTAGAGCTGGGACTTTGTTGCTGCGATAAATTGCATATGGTGGTTAGTTTGCTCTCAGTTACGGTTAGGATCAGTCAAGGTATTCTAAGTCTGAACATCTGGACAGGTTATAATGATCCTGTGAGATACTGGTGTGCATGACCCCCATGGTGTATTGCCTAGAGCGCCTGAGCAGTAATCACACACAACCTAATTAGCATTTACCCAAGGTGTCAACACAACCCAAATGAAAACTCACAAAAGGTCTGATAGTCGATCCAAGGGTAGATTTGTCAAGGATTGTGGATTCTGTTCCCCCTTCGGAACTGTGTCGAGATTAGGTCCTTTGGGCTTGTCTTTCCTTCGTCGGATGGCATTTTCCTTGTACATGTCCTTTCTGTCCCTCGCACATGCGGGAGGGAGTCTGCCCCATGTGCGTCCAGTCCCGTCGAGTGTTGCTTTTTTTTTCCTTCGCCACGTAAGTATGCTCTAACTCAGTAAGTTCTTCATTTATGGCTGATCAGAGAGACAGTGTGCTGCTTCTGAGCTTCCCTGGCATATATCTTCTAAAGCCTATATTCTAGCGCGCACCTGAACACGCACACTCGCACACATTGACATTTACCCAGACACGTGCATAGACACAGACACACACATACGCACACTCACACGCATAAGCATTCCCCTTGAGGCATACTCATACACACACACATACACACACACACACACACACACAACACACACACACACACACACACACACACACACACACACACACACACACACACACACACACACACACACACACACACACACACACACACACACATATGTGTATGTATGATATATATATATATATATATATATATATATATATATATATATATATATATATAATATATGTATATATTATATATATATATATGTACATGTATGTGTGTGTTTATTTTTTAATATACTATAAACTCAAATATACATGTGTGTGTGTGTGTGTAAAATCCACACCATAAAGATGCTGGCGCGCAGACAATTTGGGATTGTGTGCAGAGGAGAGTCTGCGCCAAAAGGGAGAAGCAGAGAACCACTCTCCCGCACTCTGCTGAAGGCGCCGAGAGACCTCCGAGCCCACAATCACCAACGACCCATCCCTGATAATCCTCCAAGTCTCACCTTTCATAAAGCTGCCTCCCCTGAGTGCCACTCGGGAGATCCTCGCCAGAGGTGGTGCAACTCTGTGGCACCGCCGATTCCCTGCACACTAGGCACTGGGTGCCATTTCGCTGCTGCCTCTTATATTAATAGTCTTTAGGGTAGTAACTCTTAGATTTTAGGATGAGACATAGTTTTCCCCATTTTCGCTTTTTTATTATAAAATAGTGTCCGCATTAGTTCGGAACTGCATGTGCTTTCCGTTTTCTACGCAAATAATCTGAGTGACCTCTTGAAAATTAACACGTATAACAACTACTCCTATATGACTAACTGTCTTCCGGATTAACTCATCACAACCTTCATCTGTTTATTAGAAACTGAGATATCTACATGGAATTTGTTTAGTTCACAAATGAATATAAAATGAAAGAATATTTGATTTTTCTTTCTCAGCGTCACATTTTAAAGATTATTGCATAGAAAACGGGTGGAAGTTAGCCTGGTCTGACAATGGCCAGAGAGCGCGGGCTAAAGGTGTTATTCCATTTTGTAATTCTTTCCCTTTTTCCACAGGGACGGCGTGGAGCACTGCCAGCCGTGGAGCGCGAACACAACACAACAAATAGACTTAGCCTTTAATATATTTTTTATGGTCTACTTTTTTATACGTGTAAGTATACTTACTTTCCCATCGTCGGACTTCCTGTAGGTGTTGTCTATTTTTTTTTCTTTTACTACATTACATATAAACAATATAAAGTCTAGGTATGAATATTTTGAAGGTATTGACTTGCATTTCCCTACCGAGCTTTTTTTTTTAATTTCTAGCGACTATATTCTTGAAATTCGTTCCTAACAAGTTTAATGAAATCATTTTCGACGGAAACTAAACTCAACTTTCCTTTCTTGCTCGCTTTCTGTACATTTTCCACATGAGGAGATTATCATTCCCCTGAGAATCCACCGCGCACATGTCGCTATCTCAAAGGTTGTTGGGCTAAGGTTTAAAATATCATAATTCTGAATTTCATGTTCTTTAGGGCTGGAAATTAGTGCAGATAATTGAATTCCCGCGAATTCACGTTCTCTTTCCTATAAGGGAGGTAGATTTTAGAAATAGATAGGTATAGATACAAGTAGGCCAAGCTATGTTTATTTCTAGAAGGTTTAGGTGGTTTATATGAGGGGCTGTGAAATATAGATGTTATTATATCATCGTGTTACGTTTTAAAGGTAAAAAGATTATAAGATCTTGTTACTAATCGGTTTTAGTTAACAAGCGTTTACCTGACAGTTCATCACGGAACGTTAAGAATTAGTCAATATTAATTGCGCGGGGTACATGGCTTAAAATTACAGCAATTACTTTGTGTTCCTACATATTAATAAAAAATAAGGGGTCTCTACGATCAGTATTAGCAAATACTAGCGATACTTTGTCCCTGTCGTTGTGATAGTAATTGCTTTATGTCACCCAAGAAAACTTTCAAGCATTTTACCGATGAAGATAAAGTTTGATTTGAATAGTTTAGTCTCAAGTTTTAATGGAAACAGGACGAGGTGATTAAGATTACAAATTATGGAAAAGGTACTCTCGTGAGTGTGACTGTTAATTAATGTTATTAAAAGATCGACATACGTAATTTAAATGTGAAAAAAATCCTTTGGCATTTAATTAAAACAAGACGTCTGTGAAATTGTTGGAATTCATGTTGTGTGTGACTTTTCCTGGCCTTCTCCCAAATTAGAGTCGGCTCAGACAATAGGGGGAAATTGAAACGTCTTCCTAGTTTATATCTGTAATCTCTATCTCTCCTATCACGCACGCTCACATTCTCTCTCTCATTATGATACGAGTCCGGTCGCACTCGCCGTCCTAACAACGCCTTCTTATGAATTGCTACTACGTCACAGCTTCTCGCTTTGCCAGCTCTCCCCGGTTATGTCCTCCCATCCTTTCTTGATTTTCACGATCGCTGCCTCTTAATGGCGTTATCATCGGCCCGCCACTCTGAATGCCGTGGCGAATCGTGGCGTTCTTGCGGACCACCGTTATCACTGCCTGCGAACGTCCAATCGTCCAATTCAACGTTGTTTCGTCGTGACAAGTTGCAGCGTTACAGTCTTGGGAAAGTTAGCCTGGCGCGGGACGGCCGTCATAACACGCGTGCTGCCTTGCCTTCATTTATCGGTCTTTTAACGATCGCCATGACGAGAATAGGGCCGTTAAAGTTGTACGTGTGATGGGGATATAGGCCTGCAAGGTGTCGCACGCAGCGTGGGTAAGGGCGAGTGTTTAATTCCACCTTGTGATTTAAAGGATAGGGGAGGGTAAAGGTAGGGGAAAGAAGAGGGAAACCAATGAAGACGAGAGAAAGGGGAAGGGAGGAAGAGATGGACCGGGCGAGAATGTGAGGAATAGGAGAGGAGTAGAGCGATGAATCAGGGGAGGGACGGGTTCAGTGAGATTGAGAGACAAAGACAGAGAAAAAGAGACAGAAAAAGAAACGGCAAAATAAGGAGTTGGTGTTCTATGACCAGCGCATATATTAAAGTCTATAATTGGAAATTCTAGAATCATTCCTTATCTCACAAGGTACTTACGTTAGTCGTTTGATATTTACTAAAGTTGCCAGTCGCGTTAATCAAAGGATTTCGAACTAATGTTAACTGTATTGTTAGATTTAAATGTCATGTGAACGTCGCGACTCATCTTTGGCTCTGACAATATTTTTGAGTCGTACCGATTCATAGTGGGCAGATTAAGTAGAATCTCGAGATATTGCCGACTCGAAGGAAAAGATGACAAAAGCTAATCATTCTCTGTTCAAGGGTAAAAAATTGTTTTCCTCACTCATTGTTTAGGCATTGATTGGTCATTGTGCGAATGATAACAGGAATCCAAAAAGTAAATATTTAAGGTAATTAGATAAATATTGCTACTTTATGTGTAGCAGCAGCAAGGTTCACTTAATATATTCTTTGGAAAATTAGTGTTTGAATTTCTCATTTCTTGTCTGTTCGAAATGTCATTAGGATTGGAACTATACATTTTTAACGTAGGTTTCAGAGATAAGGCAAGGCAACAACCCACAATATTTTTTTGGTCATGATTGATAGTAATTTGTTTCAGACTTGACATCTAGTGGCTAAAAGCGACCTTTCCATTCTGGATACATATCTGTAAAGCACCCTAAGGGATAATTTTATTTTTTTTCTATTATATGCTGAAAAGTTCCTGCATAACTGAAGAATCATGATGAAGTTTCTTAGTTCCAAGTATCCCTTGACGCCAGTTATGTGAAACCTACGTCTTTTTTACTTGCCATCTGTAGTGTGTTTAGATAATGCTGCTGTAAATTACGATTTCTGTTATGCATAGCAGAACTTGCCTTGATGGATAAAAAAAAAAAACTTAGGTTGCCTTAAACCATGACATCACGTCCTCAATTTTTTCTCCATGTGGATTATTTTTCTTTGAAATAACTACACATATAAAGATTCACATAGTATTTTTTTTAGCCATGTTAAATCTAAAAGGATTGTACATTTTATCACCAATAAATGAGAACAAATCATAGAATTCCATGAAATGCCATAAAGGCAATAGAAATAACCTCATACAAGAAAGGGTAAATAAAAGACATGCCTGGCAATGGTGGGTGTTTGAGTTATACCTCGAATAGAGAAAAGTAACGCGTTTTTTATGTTAATGAGTTTTGTTTGGCTGAATATCGTTGCCCCAATAACTAGCCAAATGTATTTCGTTGGAGATATTACGACCACTTTATCTGCGACCTCCCTTCACAATTAATAGAAATCGTTAGAAATAAAAATGCGCTCGTATATAAATCATCGGTAAAGAACGTTTTTGTGGGATGCAGCAAGATAAGCATCTTGTTATTGGCCTAATTTGCAAGAATAAAATATAATTTCAATGAATGATGTGCAGATTGTGTAAACAGAACATTTACATGGAATTTATATAACAAGAAATTGCGTTTTTGCGTTTTTTGGATAGTTTTTTTTTTTTTTAAACCAGCCGTATTAAAATGTATGCTTTCATGCTGTTTTCGACCTGTTACTAAAATGCATATTAGGCATTTTATAAATCGTGACCTAAATGACAGTAATGTTTTGGGCTGTGTGTGACCTCATTTGCAAGGGAATCATATAGCCTTAATTAAGGTCCGATCTTTGAAATGTTTGGTCTAGCTTAGAAAATACCACATCGGAGTATTTTTTGATGCTTTTGAAAGGATATAAATTTTAACGCCATCCCTAAAAGCTTCCAAAAGAAATAATTGTTTTTGAAGCAGGCATTTAATTTTTTCATGAAATGAGGTCAAGACAGGCCAAAATGCCAAAAAAGAAACAATCTTTGGGAACCAGTACCGCATTTTCTCTTAACGTTTACAGATAACAATTTTAGTTAAATGCATAAATGGAAGGAAGGAAATAAAGCAATTGGTTCAGTTATATTGTTTAGTTCCAGGGATTTGTTATTAAAAAAGTAGAAGGGAGTAAAACTCTATACGCTAAATCAATGATTAAATACAAAACATCGTTGAAAGGAAGTCGCTCAATGTTTATGTGATATTTTGGTACGCATATTTGGAGATTAATCATCATATATTTCCTTCTTGTAGACAGGGGTAATTAAACACAGGTGACGTTTCATGCGCGTTGGGAAAATTACTTGTAGAAAAAGCTGCAGTACCTTTTAACTCTTTAATGTTTTCCATCTACATCCATTATTATAAAAAATAGTTGGGAACTTAAATGGAATTACTTAACTACCAGAGTAATGAGTGTAAAATCAGCTGATAAGGAATGATCCAGTAAAATATAGGAGTGATGATTTAGCCTTGTTATCGCAAATGAGTACGAGAAACATTAATCTTGGAGATGATATTTGAATATGACTGCGACGACTTGCTTACGCGTCAATTGAATTTTATTTTGAGAAGTGGAAAATAACTTTGTAATGGAAAACAGGAATATTGTTAATAATAATATTGATAAAGTTCCCCCACGGTCATCATCGACTATGAAACTGCCGCGTCCAGCAAGTTGTTAGAAGCATGGAGTGACGCTGCCATGAAAGTTACAAGGGGTTAGTCATAGCTCGGGGAAATTCAGGTACCTTTGAAGTATTTTAAAATGTTTGAGAAAAAAATACTGGAGGCGTGAGAAAGAGACGATATAATTTTTTTTTTTACAAGGTGAAGATTCACATGAGGAACATTATTGGATATATGCAACTTATCCGAATAGTATCCTTATAGTTCAAATAATCATAGAACTAATCAGCCTGCGAAGTGCATTTTCCCCACGGTAGATGAAGATTAGTAAATGGGG
>NW_020869188.1:112500-122500 GCF_003789085.1 Penaeus vannamei
CTGCAGGTAGTTTCTGTAAATATTGTATGCTATTAGGAATACAAAGGATTTTGTAGCTTGCATAATATGTGTGTTGAATTTGGAAATAACTCAGTTATGATAATGTAATTTTAGATAGTGTACAGTAATCATTTAATCATAACTCCTGTTGAAACCAAGAATAAAGGTGCTATATTGGAAAGATGGTCTTTCATCTCTGCTATGGTAGTGCTGATTTCTGAACTAATTATTGATTTTAACCTGTATGAGGAATAATTTGCTGGATGGAAAACTCTGGAGTTCTGATGTATCCAAGTAAGAAGCCTGAACTGACCAAAATTCATGTGTGTGACATTTATGCAGATAAAGCTTTATAATGTGTCTTCACAAAGCAATAGAAGGAAAGCAGTCCAGTTTTTTAAATCATCTCCCCCTCCTCACTACTGCTAGCTTGAGAATTCAAGTTAGAACCTAAAACTTAAAAAAAAAAAAAGTAGGAGCATTACTTGAAGGCCGTTTTCTATCCATCAAACTCTTTACTACATGTAAGGGATTGAAGGGAGTATCTGAGAGTAGTCTTACTTTTAGGGGTTGAGAATCACCCCCATTATCACCCACACAGAGATGTTATTACTGCAAACGGAAGGGTGGAGAGGTTAGCCTAGAGTAACCCCTGATGACAAGGAATGATGCAACTTAAGGAGAGTAAA
This sequence comes from Penaeus vannamei, assembly GCF_003789085.1. Classification (NCBI taxonomy): domain Eukaryota; kingdom Metazoa; phylum Arthropoda; class Malacostraca; order Decapoda; family Penaeidae; genus Penaeus; species Penaeus vannamei. The sequence goes on from NW_020869188.1 coordinate 113,190, forward strand.
AATAATAAAAAACAAAGGAGAAAAATGCATGGTGAACCACAACCTCTAAGATGACCTGCCCAGCCTAGGTCATCCATGAGAGATGTTTTCACAGCATGTTGCAGTCTGGGAGGAAAAATTACAGTACAGTGCAGTAATGAAACATACACAGTGCTGCTGTCACTGCAATGAAACTGAAGTGCACAATATTATGTTTATGCCATGTATAGCCAGTATGTAAGCAAAAGATTTTCACAGCAAGGAAGCAGAAGTATCAGCAAAGAATCAAGAAAGAAGTGCCATTCCTTGAGTCCTGAGTACACCATTAAACTGCTAAAAACTTCATTATTGTGGCAATATGAGAAGAGAGTACTATCACCAGGAGTCTTGGAAAGATGGTCTTTCATCTCTGCTATGGTAGTGCTGATTTCAAGGGAGAGACCTTGATAGTTCTGTTGTCCCTTGCTAGGAATGCACTGTGAGATGTGAAGCCATAGCTCCCAAACAATATGTGACCAGGAATTTATGGTATGGCAAGGGAACATGGAATATGGAAAAGGATAAAACAAAGTAAACAAATGTGTTAGGAGAAATGGAAACATTAATGACAGTGAGTAATGACTCCCAACCTGTGACATCTTATATGATCTGTGATTGTAAGTGTAGTATCATCACATGGCCTGGGCATGTGATAATATTACAGTACAGTGCTCATGAATGATAGAGAAAGAGCCACCTGGTGTTTATATTACCCTTGAAAAATCTGACACAGATGTATCTCAGAACTGCATATCAATAAAGAGTAGAGCAAGCACCTACAGAACCTTAGGGAACCTTTATGTCAGTTAGTGTCTGTAATTCAGCTAAAAGAAGCCATGCCAGCACAAAACAAAGAAGGGTAGTGGAGACAAAGGGAACCCTTGTAAATTTTTTAGTCTATGTAGGTCAGTAGCATCAAATGGTATGCCCCCCAAAAATGAGACGTAAGTAAATACCCCTGGAAAGTCAAAAAGGCTGTGCCCCTAGTTGATGGAATACAAGCCAAACCATGTGTACAAGCCGTAACTATGGCTTTCAGCCATCTTTTTGCAATGGCCAAGCTACCCTGCTACTTGGCTTGTCAGTATCAAAAACCTGTGGACCTTGTAGGCCACTAGATAGGCAGCCCTATTGCACAATGTGCAAGTGTTGGATATTCAAGGGACAAGATGTATAGCTTCCTCCCAAGTATAATTGTGCAGGCAAGCCAGTGCTTCAAGCACTGTCTCCCTTATTGTGAGGGGGCCATTCTCTCTCTGGCCCTGCTATTCATCTTGAAAGCATGTTTTTCCGGGGACCATTTATTCATAAGGGACGAGATGAGCCCCTCCACCATGATGACAAAGTTTTCTATGAAAGCTACATAGCTTAGTAATGACTAAAGCATCCCACATTGCATCCAACCTTAGCTACTTCCATGAGAGCTTGGGAGCTTGGGAGCTTTGAAATATATTCATAGTTATCTCACGTGTGCTAACAAGCAACTGGCGTCAGTCAATTCCACAAGGTTGAGTATGATGCAGATGTGACTTGGCTTTATCATATGCACCACATAAATCCTGGTGGAGGTTGACCTGTGGGACATTGCAAAGGAATTCATGCCAATGCATCTTACTTGTATCACAGGGAACTTGAAAGAAAGAGAACACATCAAGACTCAATTTAGAGATAATGAAGCTGGAAAGTTTCACAACATGGCATACACTTACCCAACTCACCCTTAGCCTCTGATGATCTTTCCTAAAGAGAAAAAGCATGGACAAAACACAGAGCAGGAACAAAATCGAAATGGGAAATGGGAAAGTGCTTGGAAACAGAAAAATAGAGAAATAAGAAAGAAGAAGTTTATGTAGAGCAACACACTCAAGGTCTTTATTCAGTGGCAGAGAGAAATTATATATGATTAGGTGTACATAACCTTGCATTTTCCACTATCTTGATAAGAAGTGCTGTGCAGTATGGAATCTACAATATTTTTATTTTAAAATCTGCTTGTGTGATTTCCTGTATGAGAGTAATTATTTATTTGACTTTGTTGGTGTTAAACATACACTATTTTGTTGGTATTTTTGTGTATTCATGCTGATATTGCAGTTTGAGTATGATAATTTTTCATTTCACAGGATCAGAAGAATATTGTGAGTTCATACTCATTTCAAAGGATGCATCTACTTAAATCAAAAGAAAATATAACTAGGTTGTTATGATAATTATAGACACCATTTTGTATCATTAAGAATGTTTCTTTTGGACCATGAATATACTGTGTAAAGATATGTGTTAGTTACTGTCATGTTTATAGATATCACTGCAGATGCAAAGATAAACTAGATTAAAGTGCATTAAGATATTACTCTGCAGAGAATTATATATTTTTTTTAGATACTTGTTTATTTTTTGCAATCAAGGGCAGCACATTTAAATAGTAATGTATATAATATATAAGAATTATATTGAAGTGTAAGAAACAAAAAAGACTTCATGTTATTTGTTAGATTAATAATTCAAGAATTTTCATATTATAGTAGCATGGGTATCTCAACTACTATTATCTTAAGAATTCTAAATTGGAATCTCATACAAAGGTATTGCACAGAAGCCTAGTAATCAAAAACAGTATGATTATTAAGAGAAGACAGTGATTAACACCTAGTTATATTTTCAGCTGGAAAACTCTGGTGATCCCCTGGAGTTCACCAATGCCCACCCATTGTCATACTGGACATGTGTGTATTTTCTTATTGTCACCATGTCCACTGTGGGTTATGGCGACGTTTATTGCCAGACTGTGTTTGGAAGGACTTTCCTTGTCTTCTTTCTCCTCGTTGGCTTGGTAAGTTTTTTTCCTCATTGGCTATCTATTTTTCTAATTGTTATTATTATTACTGTTATTTTTAATATGATAATGATTTTTTATGATGTTTTATAATAATGATAATTATTATTATTACTTATTATTAATACTATTATGATTATCATTATGCTTGTTACTATGGGTATCATTATTATTATTATTATTATTATAATTATTATAATTATTATTATTATTATTGGTATTATTAGTGTTATTATTGTTATTATTTTTCTGGTAGGAAGCTGGGGTGTCGAGGGTATTGCAGCTCCAACACATAAAGCTGTTAACCCATACAATAGTCATATTTTGCGTACTTCAAAATTTTTTCTGGCTCAGAAATTTATTTTATAAAAGGAAAAGAATGTAGAGTATTATGGACACTTTTTAAAAATCTTTATATCAAGTAGGATTGTATTCAGAAAACTCCCTTCAAATGTTTCAGCATTGTACACTTTAATATTTATCTGTTTATTTATTAAGTTATTGTTTGTTTATTTTTATGTATATATATTTATACATTCCTAATTGTCTTCTCCATTTGATAAGCCTAACCCAAGTTCCACAGAGCTGAACAAAGGGATGGCTTTCTTATTTCTTTATCACTTCATTTCATTTGTTTTATTTTATCTTTTATTCTTTTAGTTGATTTATTGTTTATTCATTTAATTTTTTGCCCTTTTAATTAAGACAGTAATACCTAAAAATTAACATAACACAGGGAGGGGATAATTTGCACCTGGTGATCCCCTGCCACTCCCCACCACCCCAGCCTCGGACACCCCAGCTCACCCCTCCCCTTAACTTGACCGAGACACTAATGGGTGGGTCCAGCCAGCCACCACCTGTGTCTAAGTGTTCCCCACCATCAGCAATCTTAGGAGTGATGATAAACCAGTCTTCTCTTTAGGGATGTTTGAATACAAAACATAATTTTTTTTTGTATATTTGGAAATAGGATCAGTGGTTGATATTGCTATACAACAAACAGTTTCATTTACTGACAGTCTACAAACAGTGACCTATGAAGTTGTTGATACTAACTTATCGTTGGAATTGGCAGTGTTGATAAGGGGACTCAGGAACACGTTTGCATAAACTCTTCTAGATAAAGATAGCTTTATTATCTATTTTGCACATAGATTCATTTGTTTCCGTTGCTTTTTCTCTCTCGACCCAAATTTCTTCTGTTTATTGCTATCTGCTACGGGAATCACCTGTCACGGGAGGGTGCCACTAGCTGGTGTGCTGGTGCTGCTCCTTGCCCAGGGTGCCACCCATTTAGGGACACCACCCACCTACTGGTGCCACCCGCCCATTGGTGCCATCCGCCCAGGGGTGCCACCCACCCAGTGTCACACACCCCATCCATCTGGGGATCTCGTGCGTCCTTTGTAAAAGGACTGTAACCTACACCACCCGTGCTGCACTGCTGAGTGTGTGGCGGCTGCCTGCAGCGGGGGCCCTGCCTGGGTTGTGTTCCCCTTTCCCCCCAACACTGCTGCACACTGACTGCTGCTGCCACAACCTCTGCTGCTAGTGCTGTAGTCCTCACCAATGCTAGCCTCAGTAGTCGATAAATAATCACCACATTGTTTCGTATATGATCCACAATGTCCTTTTAATGCTCGTGCCAGTTTTATATTATTATTGTTTTAAATTACCATTATGTTTTCTAACATATTTTTGTTCAGGTTACTTTATGCAAGTGGTTTGACTGCTTAAAGGATGTTGCCATTTGTGAAGCTATCGCTAAAAGCTGTATAATATAACCTCTTATTTGGGGTTTTTACACCAACTTAACCTTTAGTACAGCACTTAGTATTTGGCCACATTGTGATTGGTCTTTTTGATGGCTATTTAACCATGGTCATAATTAGTCAGTTGCCATTAAAATTCCACGGCCCGTGTTAGTTCTTACTAGATATCTGCTTTTCACTGGTTCTCTGAAGTTGATCCTTTCTTTATATTTGTTAAATCTACTTCCAGTATCCAGTTTGCTCTCAGTAGTACTGAGATAAATGTTGACTATGTTTGTTATAACTTGGTGTAAAATTGAAAGGTATGATATGTTTCTTAGATGAGACATTGTAGCACAGCCATTTTAAACAGTTTGAAGTATATAATACTGCTGTTTATTTAAACTGCCCAAGTTTATGTCACTCATAGGAAAACCATAGATTATATGTCAACATGCTTCCAGTACTTTACTATGATAATGACACTTCTAAGGTCAGATTTGATGCTAAGTGAAGATCTATTCTTGGTCTGGCTTTTAACCAGGAGGGAGCATGTTTTTTTATCATGTTATGGCTTTTCTTTGCCTGTAATGATACTACTAATACCTCATGCTGCAGAATGTGATAGTGCCCATGCTTCAAATCTTCCTAAAGGACCATGAATGGTATTCATTATGTTATTACATCTGGTTGAATATGTACACACGTCCCTTACACACCAGCCTTTCCCCCAACCTCCTCATCCTCGCCCCCAGCTTTTGTCTGGACTGTCACCTCTGCCAAGACATGACATCAGGTCCTATCCTTTTCTTCTATATTTTCAAAATCCTCATTTGTAGAAATTGCCTTTTAAGTAGTACTTTGACTCTAGGTTATTCTTCTTCTACAATTTTCTTTTAGCTTTATGATATGTTTGAATGATTTCTTCTCTTGGTAAATCTGGTTTGTGACTGGCATCACAGCCATACATCTTATCTTTCTATATCAATATTCATATTTTTAGCATTGTGCCTTCTTGATATGATATTGCTTTCTTGGCCATCATCTTTATCTTCTCTGGTTCTTGAGCTTTTGATCATGTTTAGCTATGCCTCTGTAGTGTTCATTTGCATTGCACTTCCAATCTTTGGTCTTATAGTGCTTTGTCTCCAGGAGCCTTTATAGTAGAGAATTCATGATATTCTTATAGTGGCATAGTTTATAATTCTTCTTGCCTACCATAGTGACTAATATTTAGAATGACTTAAAGCATTCTGACAGTAATTTGATGTCCTCTTATGATATAGATTTGATATGTATATGTAAAGTAACTTCATAATTATCATATAAAATCTTTACATCTGATATATAAGGACAAATGATAAAAATGACATCAGGGTTGTTACTGATGACTTAATTGTCATGATAGTATAGTGACAATATTTTTTTTAACATGACTTCATAGTTTCTAACTGTGACCCCAGAACCCTTTACAGCAACCTATGAACTAACAGGAGACACAATTGTTTCATCATCTTATAGTGCTTTTGTAGCTGCCCTCCCTAGAGAGTTTTAGTTGTTCTTCTGTGATAACTACTTAGTGTCTCTTGGTAGAGATTTCATACATCTTCCTATTTGGTCATTATTAGTTCCTTGTTTTTTCTCAAGACTCTTTGTGCCACCTTTCTAAGGGTCCTACATGGGCCATGACCCAACTTTCACATCCAGATTTAGTTTACTTTCAAATAGTACTGTTACATTATATACCACTATCTTACATGCAAAAATATACGCACATTTCTCTGAGTGCTTCTAGTGCCTCTTGTGCTCCTTCTTACAGTGCCTTTAGGGTCCTAAGATGCCATTAGTATAACATCCTAGTGCTATATGATGGCACGCTATTTGTGCTTTCTCCTTCAAAATAACTGTTCAGAGTTCTTACATCATCAGAAGCTTACTCTTATGACACCTTCAGAGATCTTATAACATGATCCTTATGGCTCTATGATATCCATTGTATGTTGTGTTACTAAGCTTTGATTTATCATTCCTGCTTATAATTTCCATAAGATCAAGATTCAGCTTGTGTCATCCAGTTAATTGTTGTATTCTCCTCTAACATATCATGGATAGATCTGGCTCTTTTAATTTCTGTTCTGCTCAGGATAGGCCTAATCTGATCACTGGTTCACCATGTCATATTTAACATTTGTTTATGTGTTATCCTTAGGTTTCTTAAATTCAAACTTGGTGCTTTCCATGAGTATTCTCCTTTCAGTTTCTTTTATATTTGGTTTTGTCCTAAATGTCCAATACCAAGGCAATTCTTTATTCACTATTACTCCTTTGATGGCCTATAGACCTTTACTAATCAGTTGTTGAAGATCTTACTTCTCATGGTTGTAGTCACCTAACTTGATTTTTCTCTTTGTTACTTGTTATAATCTTTCTATCTATTAACAAACTGTTCCCCTACTACCCCATATCCACCACCTGTGTGGTTTCTTTCCTCTCCCCACCCTAATCCCAAACACCATCCTGATGTGTGTGCGTATACATGAGATTGGGTACTCAAGTCTGTTTGAGCATCGTACATGGCGGACTTGTTGTCATTGAAGCATCAGAAGAATCAAGACTTGAGCCTCGTTATATATATATAGGCGAATTTTAATTTTGGAGAGACAGTCAGATTAATAAGTGATCAGTTAATAGTTGTTATTATGGGTAGCGGTGGATTATGCACCAAGTGTACATGTGGGAGTGTGGCCAACCCACATGACGCATGCAACACCGACAGGTGATTCCCCTGTGGCTTGTGAGGACCGAGTAACTACCAGCTTGGACATGCACTGTCAATACTGCCATTTCTTTCTGCACGCTGGTATTGGCGTGGCTGCCACACAGTGCCTGTCTGTGTCACACTTATACAACACCTTGGCCGCACCTGAACACTAACAGCTTAGCTTCCGCAACTGCTAGCCCTGCTTATTTCTCAGCTGTTGTCACACTTGATGGCACAGTTTGTGGATTTTGCAGGAATAGGGGAAGGGTGGAGCAGTGTGCTACTGGTACCCTCACTGTTGTTGTCTCTTACAACCTTTGCTGCAGGTAGTGAAGGGAATGGCCGTGGCAGCTGATATTTCTGCTACCCAGCTAGACAGAATCTGGCCTCCCCTAGTTATGAAGGGATGGCTTTAATCATGGTTTAAGTGGATGTCAGAATCAGATGCCATCCTGATATTCTCTTTTCTGACCTCAGTCTCTGGATTGTATAAAGACAGCAAGATAAGAGGGCCGCTCTGTCCTTCCACCACCACACTAACACCACACCTAACTGTGTGTGCCACTTTTTTATGAAGGATAACACACACATGCACACTAAAAAAAATGAAAAATGCTTAGGCCCCTTAATATATAGGGATCAAGCCATAGGTATTTCTATTCTTTAAATGGTATTTTGAAATATATTCTTTAAATGATATTTTTGTAAATATTTATATATCAGAATTTAAGATTATTTTGACTATCTAAACATGGTTGCCAGATTTCTCTTGTAAGACTGATTTTCAAACGTGGCAACATGGCCTATATATCTCTCTCTGTGTTGCCGCTTGTCTGTCAGCCAGTACCACCATGCCTTGCTCCTTCCTCACTGTTTGAGCCAGCCTTGTGCTTGTTGCCTGGCTCCACCTCCCTTGCCCAGGTTACCCCTGCCCACCCACTCTATGCTGCACATGCCCACCTTGCCCACACCACCCACAATGAACATCTTGTCAGCAGAATCAGTGGGGGATGATGATGACTTGCTGCTGCCATTATAAAAAGCCTGGCATTATCATTACTGAAGCTCTGAATATATGCTTGACAGCTTCTTGGCATGTATAGGTATATCATGGCAAATGCAAGCAATGCGAACATATTGTATGGTACCTTAACAGCAGTGGGTGGGCAGTGCAGGCGGGTGAGGGTGCACATGTCAAAGCCTCCACCAGTACTGGCGAAGTGCTGGAGGCTAGTCACTACTCTCCCGCCTGGCTGGGGTTTCCACAGCCGCCCAGGTTGCCTAAGACATACAGCATGCTGTGTCCTTCACTCACCTGCACCATCTATTTGCCCTCCTTGTCTTGCCCTTAGCTGACCCTAGAAGTCAGTCTAGAACCTCTCAATCCATCATCTAGTATGTTAAACTTGTCCTATAATTTTTTTGTAATTAAAGCTCTTATGGGTTTTGATGACTGCCTCAGGTGTTGAGGCATGAGAACCAACCAGTTGTTTATTTTCCTATTTGTTTTCCACTTCTTTATTTTCTCCTAGAGCCATGGAAAGTCTTTTAAACTTTCTTAAAAAAAAAAAAAAATCGTGTTTCACTGCCAATTCCCATGTAGCCAGATGTGGATCAGTACGCAATTGGAAGAGGGAGAGGAGTTTACTGTAGGAATTGAGATCTCTCACTTTTTCTCAGATTTTTCAGTAAAACCAGTATTTTGTGGAGCTGTTGTAACCTGGCAATAGAGAAGCAGAGTGTAAAAGTGGAAGTGGAATATGAAAGAACTTTCCTCATGTCAAAGTTGTCTTGAAAGCTAATCTACAGATTTTTCTGCTAAAACCAATGTTATACAGAGTAAGATTTTTGATATGACCAATTTTTAGGTTAATATTTTCTTCTTTTATTTATTGACTTTTTATTTGTTTATTTGTTTATTTATTTTTTACTTTACTGCTGT
>NW_020869188.1:157500-160000 GCF_003789085.1 Penaeus vannamei
TACAGAACTCGCTGGCTTATGTTAAAGTTAAAAAGAAAAGAAAAAATTGAGCCTGATGTGACGATACAGTAGTACTCATGTCTCTTGTTCAGTTTTACATAATCATCATGATTATTAAAAACACTTGTTTATAGCAATGTCCACATTACTGAGCTTGTTTAAGGTAAATGATTGAGGGTATAGGCTGTCCAGTTCTGGTCACTCCGCGTCATGTGAACCATCAGAGAACACAATAGCTTCTAACATAAAATACAAATCCCAGTGATATACAAATATTTGTTTATTTAGATACTGAAAGTTTGAATGATAATATAAAAAAGTAATCGCAATTAATAGTTTTAAAATCAAATGCCTTAGGTGAAGCTCAGTAGATTTTCACTATGGCATAGTCATTATTCTTTGAAGTTGTCATTTTTGAGGGATGATTTTATTTAATATTAATGTCCATCACCTTTGAATGGTTACTGACATAGTGGGAGTTAATGAGAATAACTGACATCAAGTCCAGATATCCTTTAATGATGGTTGACATGATGCTGAGGTTATTACTTCAGAGGAATGACTAGCATCACAGACAGTACAACCACTCTGAAGAGCCTGACAAGATGTTAAGGTAATCAGAGAAGAAACTGACATGATGCACAGTTCTTTTTCTCAAGGGGGATGCCTCTTAGGGGTGACAGGTCTGCAGCCATAAGGGTTTTCATGGACAAGTTGATTAACAGTTATTCATCTGATATATACAAAACAATTCCCTATGGTCTTCAAATAACTTATTAACTCATTAAAGAGACAGAATGTGTCTTGATATGAGCTCGTAACCAGTGTAACATAAAGGAAGATCATCATGTGAGCTTTAATAATGTCTCTGTGAGGTCTAACAAGCCCCTAACACAACAGCCTGGTAGAGTGTCACAGGGATGTCACATTAACTTTACAACACTTGATTGATATCTGTTGTCCTCTCTTCATATGTATGAATACAGATAACCACACAAACATAAAGATATATGCCACACACACAAACATATTTTGTTTGATACAATCCTGTGAGACCCTGAAATTCCCTATGAAATTCCAAGTAGTGTCATAATCCCTTTTGTCTCTATACCAGACAGTATATGCTGTGAGAGTGTATGTCCTCCTTAAGTAGAGCATGCTTCCAGAAGCATTCTGCTGACAAAAGTGATGATAGCTTTCTGTCTTCATATTACTCAGCTAGGCATTTAGCACGTACCCAGTGTTGCAGTCCAGTGTCACGGTTCATTCAGTGTTACTGTTTATGCTTTCCTTTATCTGAGATTGTCATTGATTTGCAAAACGAGTTGGCCTTGAGTAAGAATTCCCTTTCAGATTTCCAACATGTCTGACCTTTTGTACATAGAGATCTCATCACACTTTGATTTTGGACTGCAACATTGCATATGGCCCCTCTGAGAACTCCTAAAATATGTATTTAAATACCTCTTTGTATATCATATTACTGCACTGCCAATATCTTCTCTCCTTATTTTCTCTTTGCCTTTTTTATTTTGTAATAACGTCATAGATCTTTCTGTTTTGGTGTTTTGATTTTTGTAGTACAGTATTTCTGAGGATTGACAATGAGTTGGCTCTATAGCAGATAAGCAAATACTAAACACTACCTCAGAGACACACCACAGATAGGGAGCATCATTTCTAAAATGTTCTTCCCATCAAAACATTGATGGATAGAAATTGATTACACCATTTAGTGCAGTACTATGTACCATCTGTATCAACCACAAACACTGACACTTTTCATATCTGCAGTTTGTGTGATTTACCAGATCTCATACTCTATTTAATTGTGGTTTTCAGTTGATCAGATTACTCTCCTATATCAGGCAAGATGATCCCTATCACACAATCAGTAACCTATCTAGACGGCCAAACACAACTTTCCACATTTGCTACAACTTCTATCTATGTGGCCAGACATATTACACTACTATCCACTACCCTCTTATGTGATCCTTGATGTACATCTACATAGCTTTCTATATTGTATGTGCTAGTAATCCAATTTCTAGTATTACTCAAGTCTTCAGCTGGTTAGTACCCCTGGTCCATGTCTCCAGCCAGTTGGTACCCTGCTCTGTGTCTACTTGAGCTAGTTCATGTTTCCAGCTAGTTGGTGTACTTGTCCATGTATCAGTCTAGAAGGTGCCATGGCCTCTGTGTGCCTAGCTAGCTGATGCTATGGTTAATGTGTCCAGCTAGGAGGTTTTCAGGCCTAAGTGTCCTGTTAGTTGGTATTTTTGGTCCCTATGTCCACATCACTAGAACTGTGGTCTACATATCCCAACTAGCAGGTACCCTGGCCATTATGTCCATCTAGTTATTACATGATTCATTTGTCCAGCTTGCTGACATCCTGGATATGTGGTGTGTCTATTTGATATAATGGTCCATGTGTTACCTAGCAGGATTCCCTGGTTGGCCTATCCTGTGAAAGGACTCCATGGTGCTTATATCA
>NW_020869188.1:172500-180000 GCF_003789085.1 Penaeus vannamei
TGCCTTGTTTTATTGGATCTTATGGGATAGTGAGGAGTTTATACCCCCTCTACATATTGTTCACTTTGTCTCTATGCCAATAATAATTTTTGTACCATTCACAAAACTTTGCCGCTCTCTTCTTTTATTACCTTTTTGTCTCATATATTTTTTTTCACTTCTTTAATATCAGTAGTGTTTGTATTAGAGAGTTCAGAATGCCAAGCTAGAAATAATAGTAAGTCTGGTTTCCAAATTTGCATGCCAAAAATTCTTCATTATTGGTTAAGTGATTATCATTCATCAATATATTATTTTGTATTGAACATCAGGAGTGTTCAGAAACACTTGATCACTTGATGTGGTGACAGGCAACTGCTTATTGGCTAATAATCATCATTCAGTCACTTTGAAGACCAGTCTCATCTGAAGAGACACCATATATTAGTGGGTCAGTCAGGGTCATCAGCTGGGTCGGGGTTGATAGCTAGGAGTCACAGGCTAGGGAAACTCTCCCTCTCTTGGTCAACCAGCAGGCCTGTTCATCTCTAGAGTCTGATCAGAGGACTCTGAACGGTTCTTTACATACAATCATCGCACAGTACAGTGAGAGGTTGCGCAGGACTGTGCTAAGAGTTCCATAGTAGGTTGAACAAAGTCACATTTTTAAAATTGTTATTTATTCATTTCTTTATTTTTGTATAAGTTATAGTGAATTAAAATAATATTCATCAAAGGGAATTATAGAAAGATAAAAAAATGTGCTTTGTTCACCGTGATGGTTTTTCATTTGCTAATTAATGCGATAGTTAACAACTGCTTGGTCAGATTTGATGGCCTATAGCACTATTCCCTCGCTCCCTCAATATCCATATGTGGTTGTTACAGCCAGCTGTTAAATGTCTCATGTAGTGTTGGGTTAAATTTTTCATGTTTACTATTTGAAATTTGTCCTAGTTGATCTTGTTGATGATTACAAATGCAAGCAAACACTTGCTTATTCGCTTGTGTGTTTAGAAATTTGGGCAGTGTCTTCGTAAAGTGTAACTGTGCTGAAATTGTGTAAAAGCCTTTTTATTAATGAAATAAGATAGTGAGCTGTGCTTGCAACAATCACAAAAAGGAAGTTACTGGTCATATTCTCCTAATTGAGGTTGAGGGCCATGTGACTCACATAAACTTACATTGGCAAACAAACACCTTGATTATTTCTCTGGATCCCATGGTCTTTGAAAGGAGGTATCATGCTATTTTCCCTTCTGCTTTTTCTTTTCTTACGAGGGAAATGTAAGATGCCTACTTTTAGTTTCATATTCCGTAATCTTGATACTATTCTCCCCATTATCTCTTATTACTGCTTTTTGCTCTTTTTCTCATACAGGTCTTGTTCATCAGAGAGGAATGGAGTTGAATCTGGTTCACAATTGAAATCATCCACTGAAACACCAGTGTAGCATTGTTACTGTTGTCAGTCTCTTCCTGTACATGATCCAAGGTTTTAACTGTAAATCAGATTTTCCCCCACACTCATCTGGTAAGCCTGACCTGTCATGTGGATCCAGATTTTTGGAGGTGATTCTGTACATTTAAAAAGATCAGTTTTCCTGAAGGAATAGATATGTATGATTGCTTATTGTATTTAGAATAAAATTTTTGCCATGGTTAAGTAATGTGTGAGGATCAGACAAAGTGGAATGGTGGTCAGTGAATAACAGAAATTTATGATCGTTATCTGTTGTGTTGGCCACCTTTGCCTGAGGGTGCTTTTCCACTTGTGCCCTGAATTTCAATCCTTTCATTCCAATGGATGCTCATGTAACACTGCCCTAGTACTGAACAAACACATCCTCATAGAAGGAGATTCTTTGCTCAGTAATGAGACAGCGTTTCATGGTGGCTCTTGGTGTTGGTCACCAGTGAATCTCAGAACCTGCAGGACCTTGTTGACATCGTGGGACTATTTACACCAATGGGCAGCAGACTAATCCCATGGATTTTGAGTTCTGTGTTTGCTCGCCTTAGCAATAGTTGCTTAGTTCACAGGAACAGATTGTACACTTGACCATACTTGCAGTAATGTGTTAAATGTGTGACATGATTTTTTAAAGAGTATCACAACTCTTACATAACATTGTTATATTATATCAATGCAAAGGACAGTTCTATGTCACACTGGTTGTGAAGTCTCCATGGTACTACCATGGTGAGTTGGTTTTCAAGGCTGATGTCTGCAGGAAGAACCACCTTAGCTTTTTTTCCATTTTGTTTTGAGTATCATCCATATTTATGGAGGTAAAAAAAGGGAGTGAATCAGCCTATTTTGTAATTATTTTTATGATTATTCTTATTTGATCTGTGATACCTATGGATATATGAGCAAGATAAATAACTTGCTTTTCATGACAATATTGTCATGTCCAGCTGTTACCTATAATCTAGCCACAGCTGCAGAGGCCATGCATGATGGCATTAAAGTTCTTTGTATATGAAACCTGAAACTGTACTTGATAATGGTCTTACAATCCCTTATTACTATAAGCCAAAACTGTGATACTGACACCTCTCTTGCTGTTTCTCCTTCATGTGTGACCTGTCCTACTTCCCAACTTCCTCTTTTGTTCCTTGGCCTGCATTTTCTCCCCCTCCCCCTCCGTAATGTGTTTTAATATGCAATTCAACAAAGACTTGACACTGGCAGTGCTTAAGCCTCAAATCGCCAGTGCACATAGCCTTCCAGTTGGTAGAATACACATCCCCTTCCACAATGAGGTCCTGTAGGGGATGACTTCACTGAACACCCCCATGTCCCCACAAAGCGCCCAAATCGCATGGTCATCATTACAGCAGAAATAGCTGCATGTCAGGAATGACACAGTAATGTAATGATTATCATAACATCATACCTAATACATGAAGTTATTGATCAGATTATAATTTTGTTTACATTTTCTGTTATTTGGCTCAAAGACATATTAATCAGCCTTAAATTATGAAATATATAGAGATGCTACTATGTACTCTACTTCATTTTCTTCTCAAACTATAAACTAAACTCACTTGGCAATAGTAGTTTGTCACCCTTTGTTTATTATGTTTGTACTGGATATGTCTCTATAAAATATCTTTATAATGCTGATATTTCTTGGTGGTTGATCAGGTGTCCCTCTGCTCCAGCAGTCCTAAATCAAAGCATCATTGCTTATGTTTTTCTTGTTTTATGTGTTTTTGTAAGAAAGATCTGCACTTTGAAATATCAGCTTAGATTTGTATAAATACTAATCTAAATTTGTTCTCTACCCATCCCAACCCATTCCTTATTTTGTCCAATATACCAACCTTATCCTTATCCTCTCCCCTCTGTCCCCTACCACCTCTGGCTCTGGCTATACAGACACATCGTGGTATGCGGCCACATCACCTACGAGTCAGTCAGTCACTTCCTCAAAGACTTCTTACACGAAGACAGAGAGGATGTGGATGTTGAAGTGGTGTTCCTTCACAGGTAAAGTAAACATGATATTGGTGTGAGAGCCTCTGCAGGTCTTCTGGGTGCTTCTCAGCCATGATTCAAGTTTGACCTGAAAGCTCCTTACATTAATGGGTTTATGTGTCTTGTTTTGAATGTGTAATTGGTCAGTTACAGAAAAATTTGGTTTAGATATCTATCATTATTTCATATTCATATTTCAATTTGTGTTAGGTGTATGTTAATCACAGTGAAAACAAGTATATGCACTTGTGTGTGTGCGTCCTTATTTATGTGTGTATGTGCATACATAATTTACATGTGAACATGTGTGTATGTGCTGTTAATCATATGAGGAATTCTTCTTTGTTCAGCTGATTTAATAGGTGATGTTAGGGAAGCTAAATTCAACTGACCATGGATGAATATGATTATTTTCTCATGTTTGTTTAAGAATGTCATCATGTTTATTAATAGCACAAAATGTGCTTCTTGTTCCTTCTGCCTTTGGTCCTGAAAGATTTACCTGATCTTCTAGACTCTAGGTTGCTCTTCCTCAAGGAGAAGGTAATTCTTCACATGAGCCCTTCTTGTCCCGGGATGTAGTAGGAGTCTCAAAGTTAGAATTTGAAAACGGGTTTAGTTGACCCTGATTCTTAGACGACCTTGACATCTAGAGGATAAATAGTTCATTGTTTAAGAAATCCTTGAATAGAGTTCTCATTATAAAATAAATTTTTAAATGACCTCAAGTTCTAGTAGTGGCCCAGGCCAGACACTTCGTGACTATTGACACCATTTTCAGAACTTTCCAAATGCTTTAATGGAGAATTCTTGCAGGAACGAGCCCGATCTGGAATTTGAGGGACTGTTGAAGCGAAATTCCACATGCGTTGAGTTCTTTCAAGGGACAATGTTTAACTCAGTAGACTTAGAACGTGTCAAGGTACTGAACAATATTCCTATATACTACTTTTCTTTTCCTTGTCTTTATAGCCCCCCACCCCCCTCCTCCTCCTCCTCTCTCATCTTTGCCTTCAGTTCTGCTTCCTCATATGGCTCTTCTTTTTCAGTTCCATTCGTGTCCAACCAATATCGTTTTCACGTTTTATGAAATGCATGAGAAATTCATTCTGTTTCTTTTTTTCATTATTAATAATCTTCCTGGACTGACTCAAAGGTAGTGAAAAAAAGCCTTTGTTTCTCCTCTTAGCTGGCTTGATTCAGGTTCCACTGCACACCTCTTGGTCTGTCAAAGTCCAGATAACTAATCTTCCTCTTGGTCATATGAACATGGCCACACTGTCTTGTCGCATCGGAATGAAAAAGGTTGCGTTTAGGAAGGTAGAATGGCCTAGACTCTAGCTTAATTACACCCGGGGATCTTGTATGATTGAATGTTTTCCCCAGCTGTATGATTTATTTTTGCTTGCATTTATTTAATATTTGTCCTCTGTGCACCACTCTAAAACTTGCATATTTGAAGTTATTAAGCCTGTTTAAATGGCTACATCTAAAACGTGGCAGTGAATGCAGACATACACTTGATTTTTTCAGATATTATTTCACTTGTTTGATTCTGACTGCACTCAGAACAACCAAGTGCAGGTAATTCTGCCAGAGTCTGACCACTCTAGCCTTGCTTAAGCTCTACCCAGATTGACTATGGCTTGGGACCCATACCAACAGGATGCCTTCCAGACATCCATCCATGCACCTGGATTGTGTGTTGACCTTTGGATGCCTGACTGCATCAGAAGCAGTCGACCCCGTCTACACTTAGCTCACCCCCGCGCAATACTGGTCCTTGTGGAGGGATGACCAGAGATTTTTCCATGCATTCCTCTTGTTATGAAGTGAACCTGTAATTTGTCCTTACACAACACACCACAATCCCTCACCAACACACCCAAACAAACAACTGAGAGCTACAAAGAATCAGAAGATGGAATGCAGAATATACAGGTGTTTGGTACGTTCACCTCACTACGGAATCTCGGCGTGTCCTGTCGTTCATGTGACTTTGACCTTAAGCATTTGGATACTGCAGTTTGTGACTATTGTAAATGATATTAACTGCCCAACTTGACATATGAAAGCAAAAACTTCAATTTTAAAAAGTTGAGAAATCATTTAAACAAAACTATAAATTGCTGCAGTTGCAATCAGGATCATATCTAAATGAATTACTTATTTGACCCTCATCCTTAACAGAAATGATGTTTCAGAGATTATTTGACTAATAACCAATAACCATTCAAATTGAATATAAAATGCATGTAAATTTCTGCTAATTAAAGCTGAATATCAGCAATTTAATCAATATTTATAATCACCTTTTGCATCATGTCTCTTGTCTGATATTACCCTTAACTGAACTACTAACAGTTCTAAAAACAGTTATATGGGAGCATCTCTAAAATGTAAAGAACGCTTGTTTTTCACACTCATGTCAATTACCGGTGACATCAGGATTAAATGTGATTTGTGCTAGAAATGTCCTAGTCGTGATAGCAGTTGAGCCCAACGATATGTGAGAGTACAAAGCAATGGAGAAATGGATCATTCTCCTGGAAAAGAGCTGCTGGAAATGGATTAGTAAGCTACGTTGGTTATTGTCTTGTGATGTTGTTCTCAAGAATAATGCCGGCAGATGAAGGTAAAGGAAAGAATTAGCGTGATGGTGATGAAGACTTTGTTCCATAAGATGATAAGCTTATGTGAACAGTGATTCATTCACTTAAGTCAGTCCATCAACTAGCCAGCCAGCTAACAGCAGAAGTAGATACAGCCATGGTTACTACTCCCTCCCAACTCCTCTTACCTCCTAAACCTACTCTGTTTTGGCCATTGGACCATAATCTCAGAGGCTCCTCATCCATCCTTCCTCCCACAAGTGCAGAAAGTACCTCAGCCATAATTACCACCTTCTCCTCTCCTTCAAAAAATGCTGTTCTACATACGTCCCACAAAATAATTGGGAGTTCAGTACTGTTGTTCACACCATAGGATTCGGGAGTTCAGTATTCTGACCCTTGTTTTGAACAGAAAAGAACCGGACCTCGAATTGGAAGGGCTTTTGAAGCGGCACTCAACTACAGTAAGCTTCTATCAGGGGAGCATAATGAGTGCACTGGACTTGGCCCGCGTAAAGGTAAATGTTGCTCCCCAAACCCCACCCCAACCCCCCCTCGTGTAGCCTATGAACCGGCTGAGCGGGAGCTGGTGACTGTGTCTTCTTGTGTAACATATAGTACGAGTAGAGAGGTCTTGTTCACACAGTCTGTCACCATAGGGAAGGGCATGGTAAGATTGCTTCTCACTGAAGATACAAAGCTATTCAGGTCTTATAGGTTCCATAAGGAATGGTACTGAGACTTGTCTTTGGCTTTGTTAGATCATATCAGTGTAGCAGTCTATGTACAGGCCATTCCATGTGTCAGATTGGGTGCTCATGACTGTGCTACCAAATATATATATTCTCCTCACCTTTTTACTAACATAAATACTACAAGCTCTTCTTGCTCTTATTCGACATTTCATCCACATGCAGCTGGAGATTCCCTCTCCTCCATGGCCCAGTATGTAGAGCCCAGTGCTGATGTCCAATGCAAGTAGCTTTGCAGTGCTCTGCAGGGGCCAAGGATGACTAATAGGGAATTTCCAGTCCACCAGGATGAACAAACAAATGCTAATATAGTGAAATTGATGATCAAGAGTATTTTGAATGAATTCAGCGTGTAAGGTTTCTAACTATATTAGAGCCTCTCATATGTTTGTCCTGGAGTCTGCCAACACTGACAACAAATGTCTCCCAGACCCTCACAGCATCTCTTTTGGGCCCAATGCATGAGGACCCTTATGGACAGGACACCTCCATGCCCTCCATCCCCTCTTCTCTGTCAGCTGGGAGGCCTATACCTTCCATCCCTCCCACATGTTACTACAGCACTGCCTCATTGCTGCACTCTTGCTGCATCACTCAGCACTTGGGCAGCTGTGCATGAAGTTTGTGGCTGCTGTGTGTCTTGTAGTGTCACATTTCCTTCCTCGGC
>NW_020869188.1:197500-212500 GCF_003789085.1 Penaeus vannamei
ACTTTTATTTCTATTTGCTCTATCTTCATTCTCCACATACTTTCTCTCTCTCTCTTACTCTTTCTCTCTCTCTCTTTCATTCTCTTTTGTCTTTCTCTCTCACTCTTTCATTTCTCTTTTTCTCTTTCTCTTTCACTCTTTCTTTTTTCTTTTTCTCTTTCTCTCTCACTCTTTCATGTCTCTTTTTCTCTTTCTCTCTCTCACTCTTTCATTTCTCTTTTTCTCTTTCTCTCTCAATTTCTCTCTCTCTCTCTCTCTCTCTCTCTCTCTCTCTCTCTCTCTCTCTCTCTCTCTCTCTCTCTCTCTCTCTCTCTCTCTCTCTCTCTCTCTCTCTCTCTCTCTCTCTCTCTCTCTCTCTCTCTCTCTCTCTCTCTCTCTCTCTCTCTCTCTCTCTTTCTAGTTTGTATGTAGATTTACTATTTTATTTTGAAAACTCACATTGAATATAATATTGCAGAAAGTGATCAGCTAGATCTGCAACTGCCTGATATAAGGCATTAAGCATGGAGTGTTGCAAATGCTTATGTATTTTCCCTTCCTTCATTTTTGTGTGTCAAATGAATAAAATTACTAAACTATAAATAAGAATTCATTTATTATTTTCACTAAGGAAGGAATTTGCTACCACTGTAAGTAAAGAATATCATATTTTTCTGTCTCTTTTAATAACAACTTTCATAATTATTCTGAATAAAAAATAATGATAATCTTCAACCCTTCTGACAGACTTTGCTTCTCCAAGCTTAAACTTCTTCTCTTGGCCATTGAAGTCAAGAACGAGGATGGCACAGATAGCAAAATTGCCATTAACCCAAAAGCCACAAAGATCCAGCCAAACACTCAAGGCTTCTTTATTGCTCAGTCAGCCGATGAGGTCAAGAGGTGAGTATGTATGTGTGTTTGTGTGGTGGAAAGAAAATGGCAGGGAAATTATTAACACTAGGTTTATTTATTTAGTTATCAGTGAGTGTTTAAATTTTATGATGGAATAGTATTGTTTGATGAAATCAGCAATGGCAAAATTATCAAGAGTTGTTTCTTTATTGCTTTTTTATTCTAATATAATAAATATTTAATTTAGGATTTTTTTGTAGAAAAAGATAAAAGTACAGCTCAAGAGATGCAAAATTATCTATTTGAAACGAACAAGTCATAAGAATCATATCATGGTCAGGGAAATGCCTCACAAAGCCTTGAGGTAAATGTCATACACATTTGACTGAGTGGTTAAGCTGGAGTTTCCTAGGTTTTGAGCTTCCAAAGTTGATCCAGGACTGTAAGTTCATCCTAAACTGTTACTTGCAGGGTCGGGATCAGGTTACTTTTTTATTCAGAAAATGATGGGCATTGCATTACTGCATTATGTGTTATAATGTAATTTGATTAATGATAGAAAGCTTACATCACAGTATCTTAACAAGATGAGTGTGGTTAATAATAACAATACAAATGGAACTTAATGATAGAAGGTTAAGTTTGATGATAAAAGATTGGATGTAATTTGTACAATTTCACAAAAAAAGACAAAAATTTACCTTTCCTTCTCCCCCATACTGATGAATACTAAGTGCCATTACCTGTTTAACATCAACTACAAAAGGCTATTTACAGCGTATATCATAAAGATGAAAGCATCTCCCCAACCAACAATTCAATATCAAATAATTTGTATTCATTATTACCATAGAATGAAATGCGAAATCCAAATTCTTCATGTATTTTTCATCCAGATATCCAAAGATTTATTGATGGTCCTACACTATATGTTTGACATAAAAATGATTCAATGGTTTGGTTTAATGATAAAACATTCAAGACAATAGAAGGTAAGTATGCAGCCGTCATGATGGTTTTGAAAAAATATAGTTAGACTCTAAAAGTGCATGTTGAAAATACAGGAAATTACCATTAATATTTAAGTGAATAAAGCCCTGTAATAACAAAGATTCTATTATTTATTTTTATATATTTACATAGTATATGTTTTTATTTTTTATTGTATTATAATTTATGAGTGGTCCCTTTCAGAGCATGGTACTACTGCAAAGCCTGTCATGAAGACTGCAAAAATGAAACCCTCATTAAAAAGTGCAAATGTAAAAACTGTAAGTATCTCTGTAATATTTTTCTTTTGTATTTCTAATTATCAGTGTAAAACCTGTTTGTAGAGTACCAGGTACTTCTTGCATCCAGATTTTAGACTGTACAATAAGAGGTATTTTTTCATCCATTTTCTTGGTTGATGTACAGTAATGGTTCTTATTTTCACAGTCATATTTAATTGTACATTATAAAATTTGAATATATCGTTCTCTAGCTTCATGTACAGTTATGACTACTTTGTTATTTTCAAGTGTGATGTATAGTACTTGAGTTTATTGCTTAGTATAGGTTAATGTATAAGACTGTAAAGTATACTTTCGGTAATATTTATTTTGCCATTATTACTGCTGATGGATCATTTGGTAATATAAAGGCCCAGAGTTAATGCAAGGTAGTATTTAAGGCTATTTGTTATTTGCAGTGAGAAATTTTCTGGCTAAGTGTGAATCCTCTTGTTAATGGATATATGAATTGTCTTTAGAGGTATTCCTTAATAGTATTTACTTATCAGTGGAGCAAAGAAGGGACAGAAAGTGTTCAGCAATGTTGATATATGTTTACATCACAGAGAGATATGAGCACTTCATTGATGCTTCACACCTTTTTGTAGTACAATTATTTATCTTTTTCTTCATAGATATCTATATCTTTTCATGAAAATGCCTTTATGTTGTATGCTATATATATAAATTTTGGGATTGTGATGGGACAACTTGATTTTTTTTTTTTTTTTTTTTTTTTTTTTTTTTTTTCAATTAAGAGACAGGTGAATTTTAATGAATAACATTACCAATATTTTGTATTCTATATGGTAGGACAAAGACAGAAAATCCAAACATTACCACATTATGTTATCTGTGTCTTCAGTTAAATCATTTTGCTATTAAATAATTTTAGTTTTCTGAAATTATTTAAAAGACCAAAATCCTCCATTTCCTCCAAAGTCACTTATCCCCTCTTTATGCTTTCTCATATCAAAAAGATGATTAAATGCACAAATAGTGACACCGAAACACTCTTTATATTGTGCATTTTACAAAACCTTTCTCAAAAAAGCATTAGACCTAGAAACATGTGCATGAATTTACATGCATTAACTTTAGGAATAAATGTGTATATATTGTTACAATAGGAAGATAAAGGATGAATATATAATAGATTTTGCCATTCAAGATTTAAACATACAATCACGATTTGGTGAATATATGGATGGTTTTACAAGGTGGCAAAAAGAAGAAAAAAAAGACGATATAGTTACTTTTGCAATCAGAGATCCTGTATTAGGTAGGTTTATAATATATGATGACTATTTTTTCAGTTTTGAAATAGGAACTGGTATATGTGTAAGATTCTACAGTAGAATGAGTTTTGGGTAATAGAAAAATTATGAAGATTAGAAATTTAGCACACAGACACACTTGGATGCTTACACACACACACACATACATATACAACTTGAGCATGCATACATCATCTATAGACACTTTTTCTCTTTATTTGAAAATCATGTTTACAGGAAGATAGAAATATAAAAGGGGTTTGTAATAACATTTTTTTTAATCAAAATATTATTATTGAAACTGTTTCAGATTAAAGAGAAAACTAACGCTCATGGTGGCTCTCTATCACAGCCAAAACAAAGGACTAAGTGTGCAATTTCATCATGTCCTTATCACTATAATCACTTTTTTTTGTGTGTGATTAGATTATCTTATTGTTATTGTAAAATTTACTTTATGTTTGGTTGCATGTAGCACAAATTTGGAATATATATACCTTCAAGCTTAGCTTAAAGCACTAATATGAGAAAAATGAGCAATAACTTGGATAATATAAATATCTGTAGGTCTTTCTTTACCATTTTGATTATTGCATAAATTTATCATGTGCAGATTTGCATCCAAAGGGAAAATTTGATTAGTGGAGCATATTTATATACAATGTACCAGGATTTATTTTTCTTTTTTATGTCTTTTCAGTTTAGATATTGTTAAGAATATTAAGACTTTCTTATCTTCAACACTGTTGTCTGTTTCTTATGAAACATTGAGAATTTCAGAAAAATCTGCTTTTTATAGAGCAATAAAAGAAAAGAGAACTAAAAAAGATACTGTAATCAGACATTGAAATCTGGAGGCTGAGCCCAAGGGTAGATATGTGATGTTACTCAGATTTTCACATTACTTACCAAAGGATTTTCTGAAAATATTCAAATTTTCCCTGCGTGTGTATTCAGCATCGCCGCCAGTCTCACGTGTCGAGTATGGAAATTCCTTTTGTCTCTTATTAAACGTTTTTCCCGTGCGTCTTCATGTGGTTTGCTCTCTATGAACCAGTGTTGCCTCTTTTTTTATTTGAAAAAAGTATTTGACGACAGTTTGTGGTGTCCATGTTATTCCTTTCAATGTTTACCTAATGTTAATCCTTTTTCTCCCATTGACTAAGATTTCATGAGTGTTTTATGTGTAGTTTCCATGTGGCCCTCTTTATTTGAACTCACAGTTTGTCTTTTTCATGTTGTGTTCCTCTTTTTTTATTTAAAGTGTTTTTTTGTGGTGTCCATGTTCAATGTTTACCTAATGTTAATCCTTTTTCTCCCATTGACTAAGATTTCATGAGTGTTTTATGTGTAGCTTCTCAGACTGACCTAGACATGTTTCTATTCATGTGTTGAAAAATCCTCTGTGTTTCAGATTCAATGTTATCTGTTTGTCAAGTGTAATAGGTATAGTATGTTCATCAAATTGTCCCTCATTTTTCCTCTTCTAATCATAGTTTTTAGTTTCCACAAAGCAAATACTGTTGTCATATCACCCAAACAACTGAATATGATTTGAGATTTTTTTTTTCTTCTTTTTTTTTCATTTTTTTTGTTTTTGCTACTTGGATTATTTTTATTCTGTACATTTCCAAAACCTTTAAGAGATGTTTCAGAAATTTCACACACACACACACACAGACATATAGAATATATATAACATATATATATATATATATATATATATATATATATATATATATATATATTACATATTCATATCTATCTATCTGTTATTATATATTTATATCTATCTATCTATCTATCTATCTATCTATATATATATATATATATATATATATATCTTTCTATCTGTCTATCTTATATTATATATATATATTTACACATATAAAATATGTATTCATTAAATACATAATATATATATATATATATATATATATATATATATATATATATATATATATATAAATATATATATATATATATATATATATATATATATATATATATATATATATATATATATATATATATATATATATATATATATATATGTATGTATATATATATATATATATTATATATATATATATTATATATATATATATAATATATAAATATGTATGTGTATATATATATATATGTATATATAATATTTATATATATATATTATTATATATATATATATATATATATATATATATATGTATATAATATATTATATATATATATATATATATATATATATATATGTATATATATTATACATATATATATATATGTATATATATATTATATGTATAGTATATATAATGTATATAGTATAATGCACATATATATATAATTATATAATATATATAGCGTCATGTGAAATATATCGATAAACTCAATAAAAGATGCATGTGTGTGTATATAAGTCATGAGAATAGTAGTGGATAATATATATAAGACATAATTTATATATATTACATATTTATATATACACCACAGTTAGGCCGACAGATCCACATAGTCGAACAAACACAGCACCTCACAGTAGCCAGAGTAAGGTTGAGGGACACACACCACACACACACACACACATCAATAAAATTTCATGCAGAGGATGGAGATGTACAAAGAGAACGCATTCAGTCTGTATGATCACACAGAAGGCTAGATTAGAACACACACAACACACACACACAACACGCTCACACACACAACAACACACAGTACGTCTAGAATAATAACACACATGTCACGACGTCTACATCATATATAGATTAAGTAGAGCTAATAAATATATATATATATTATAAGGACATATATAGATATAGAGATAGTAAGTAACTACTACTATATATCATATCTAATATATATTAAAATATATTAATATATTATATATTTTCATATATATAGTATATACAGCAAACAGTAGTGATGATCTATTCGCACACACACACCACAGTACTCACATAAGGTATGCACACACTCACTACACACACACACACAACACACGGCAACACCACACACACACAGTCAAACACTATCTTGATGAAGTAAATATATACACACAGACCTATCAACACATGAGGAAACACCACACGAACGATATATGATATATATATATAATATATATATAATATAGTATATGGGTGTAATTTTTATGTATATATACCATATATATAAATAATAGGGATATAATTACCTATATATATATAGAGAGATGGAGAGAAGAGAGAGAGAGAGAGAAGAGAGAGGGAGAGAAGAGAGAGAGAGAGAGAGAGAGTATTTATGTATGTGTGTGTAGTACAATGTCGGCTATGAAATAGTACATGTAATCGCTCACTCATTTTATGTATGTAGAAGTAGTTAATGAAGTTATAACAATGTAGAAGGATAATAGATTATAGGCAAATAATGGAAGATAGTGCGTAATCGTACTGAGCTATTGACATGATAAAGTTAGAGGATAGGATATATCTATGTAGTTGAGATAAGTATCCTAGTTATTAGTCATCATAATATATACATTATATATATAATAATATACTATATAACACATCACATATGTTTTAATATATAATAGTATATACGTATCTATATAGACTATAGAAATAGTATTTTTAGTATATATGAGCAAAAGCACATAATAGTTTTATGAGATGATATTGTTTGGATATAAATACTTTATATTACTACAATCATATTATTGATTTATTGAATATCTAGTATAATATTATATAAGAAATAGATAGAAGAAAAATACTAACTATATACAGATACGTCATATTTAAGATAATCATGTGTGTGTGTGTGTGCATGTGGTGTCCTTGGTGTGTTTGATGTGTGTAGCGATGGCTTGGTGTGTGTGTGTGGTGTAAAATGTTGTGTGTTTCTATATATATATATATAGTTATTAAACATATACGTTAGATATATATAAGTGGATATAATAGGTAGATAAAATAAGTTTGCTATAGAATAATGCGATGATAAGTTAGTAATATATAAGGTATATATATATAAAGCCTTTCTATATAATGTGATATATGTATATATAAACATATGATAATGGGAGATAGAATTAGTCACTAATGTAAACCAATGCATGATATATATATAATTATAATTATATTTAATCTATTAGTTGCACTATATATATATATATATATAATATATACTATATATACATAGGTGCTGCGTAACATAGGATCTATTTTCTATGTGTCATTTTCTTTTTTCTGTTTTTGTTGTAGATAAGCATCTCTGAGGCTTACATAAAAATTCCATTCCCCATCTGTTACTCAGTTGTGTATCAAGGTTTATAACAAAAATTAGCAAACATTTTATACTTTGAATTTGCCATATACAGTTACCAATTACAATTGAAGTATATTTTCATATTTATTGTGTGCTCATGTTAATCTTTCTGTGTATTTGTTTGCTTGCTTCTGTGTTTTTTTCTTTCTGTCTTTTTAAATATGTGTGGGAACATTTGTACGAATATGAATATAGAACATATATGTATATGTGCTTATGTATGTTTCAAATTCTGTGTCTAGTTTTTCTCACTTCTATGTGTCTGGTTGTCTATCTTTCTGTCTTTTAATAAGTCTTATTATCAGTCTAATTATCCATCTATTTATGTTTCTATAATTGTCATTGTTTTCTATTAATCTGTTTTTTGTTATATAGTATCAAGTTACACACATGCAACACACCACACTACACACACACACACATAATCTATATATACATATATAAAGATATATAATGACTAACTGAAGTATATATAGTGATGTAACAATGGGTATACAATAAGTATATGTATAAGGACATACACATACGAAGACTGGCATAACACACACACACACACACATCCAAACTACGCATCATGTCAGCACACACACATAAGTGACTAAGGAGGCTGAAGCTGATTGCATCGCACTCACAAGACACACACACACACACACACACAGCCATACTACTACAATTATAGTGAGGATAATAGAATGAATATATATATATATATATTATATTATATATATATATTATATAAGGATAATTTTATTTATAGTGAGTGATATACTATATATATTATGGTTTATATATATACAACATCTGTGTATAAATATAAACTTTCTACCGCATTGTATATATGTATATATATGTATAAATTGTTTGCATACTTAATATATATAAATATATATATATATAATATATATAACTATTATTATATATAGTATAAAGAATGATATAAGACTATAAGCAGTAATATATTTAAAGCATTATGTTATATCTAAATGAATGTACAGTATATATATCTATATATATATATATATAATATATATATAAGTAATATTCAGATATATATATATTTAGTATATACTATATATATATATATATATATAGATATATATATATTTACTATAATATATGTATCATTTATATATAAGTATATATATAGTATATGTAATGATATGTGTTATATATATATAATGTATTTATATATATATATGAAAAAATGCGGTATGCATTATTCATCTATTCAATATATATAATGTTACTATATATATATGTATTACATATGTATAAGTATTGGAGTTAATAAATATAAGAATGCTTATATATATATATATATAATACACATATATAATATACATATATCTTTATACATATATTATATTTACGACATTTATATACATATACATATATATTACATATATATATACACATATATATATATGTTAATCTATATAGGTGATCGATAGTATAGTATAAAAAGTTTGCCAATATGTATCTGTATAGTGATTATATCAGTATGTTACTATGTATGAAGTTATTATGGTATATATATTGAATTTATACTAGTATATATAGTCACTTTTACTATATATTATACTCATATCAGATACAGATTTTTGAATGTATAGAGATATATATGTATAACATATATATAAATAAAGATATGCTAAATAGGGTACAGATATATAAATTACTTAATATATGTGTTGCATATAACATAGTAGTCTGTTAATAGTATATTTCATATTGGTTTAAGTTATAAACGTATAATTTTATATATTTATGTATTTATATACATGTAATACTATATATATAGTATATATCTATATATATATATATATATATATGTATATTTATTTTCTTAGAATATATATATATTTTAATATATATCATAATACACATACACCTTGCCACATACACATACACAATACACGGATACTCAATGATACATAACAGCATAACAACATACAGCTGTATTTCAATACAACTACATACATACAGTAACATACATACATACAATAGCTACAATAGAACATACGATTAATAAAGGCATGCAAGACACACGCAAGCACGCGCACAACATAACAGACACAAACCACACACAGCTGGCACGACTAGTAACATGCACATGAAGTGAGCAGCGAATGGCGTTTGATAGCTCAGCTTTGCAGATCTCAAAAAATGCACACACCCACAGACAGCCACACACACACAGACAGCCACACACACACAGACAGCCACACACATAGCATAAGTCACAATCACACGCACAGCAGACACAACACAAACCAACAGACAAACACAACACGACAGACGAACACACACACACCGATGTCACAGGTTGCGTCAACACACACAAGACTAACACACAACCACAGACAACAACAGACACACACAAGATAAGATCAACACTTAACAAGTACAACACACAACAGAGCTATATCAGACTCACACTCACAGACACAGACACCACACACAGCACACATACACCATACAGACACTCACCACACACAGGCACACACGACATCAGACACAACACAATATCAGACACACACATAGAGAGCAACGAACACATGAACAAGGACACACACAACCAAGGTCACAGGTCAGTAGGAACCAGGTGGCAGTCAAAGATGCTCAGTAACCAGTCTGACACACAGCGATGCGCACAGCAAAAAAGGGTGGAGATGGAAAGCTGGCAGCAAGTGGTGAGTGAAGTACCAGCAGCACATCGTAGCACGCAACACGATCACACGCCAGAACATATCAACACTAAAGAGAGCCGGAGATATAGTCTCGAATTCACATCTCTATCTCCAGATCAGAGCTTGATATGCGCGCACCACAGTGGTCAGCAACAGACTCGTTTGCAAGAACACAGTACGCGAAAGAGCAGCAGAGCACCACTACGCTCGCACGCAGTGAAGGGAGGCTGAAGCTCTGTCATTGCACGGATAAACATACATCTGAAGCAACGAATCAGGACTCAGAGTTATATAGATCAACGATTATCCAAGTACACTATCATCCAAATGACAAGCACAAACACAAACGTCACACGACGACAAAGCACACCACACGAACTGTACCGAATTCACAAGACAGACACATTACGCACGCAACACGTTCGCAGAACACGCCAGACAGAATTGAAGTAATTGCTGCAACTGGAGTAGTTGATAGAGAAGATTAGTAAAAAAGTGAATCAGCTTGTAGATGTTGTAGAAGAAGCTGGCAGGTGCTGCTGCCAAGGCTGCTCATGATACCACCGGGTATCTCACACTCCCAGAACTCCTGTTGCACGACGAGGCATGAAGAGGCCAACACAGGCCAATACACATGAAGCATAAAGCTTACGCACTCGAAATAGAAAGATACCACTTCACACTTGACACACATCTCGAGAGTGACCTATGATATTATATATATTATATATTATATACTTATATATAATAATATATACTATTTATCATATATAGTTGGTATGGTAACTGTTCGTAAATAATAAGGTTGAGTTACTGAGGAATGATAGCATAATGAAATAAGAATAAGATTATAGGAATACAGGCGGAGACAATTATATTAAGAACCAAGTTAAGGAACTTATATGGTAGTTACATATGCTAATTTGTTGTGTTAGATTAATTTATATTTCTTTATATTAAGTGCTAGAAGGAAAGCAATAATAGCTTGTAATATTATATATAACTTCCACGAGTACAGATAATCTTGTGATCTAGTGAATTCCGTGATCCAGTTCATAACTCAATAGACTTAGGTTTAAGTTACTACTGCTCTCGATCAGATTGATGTCAAGAACAGAATAATACTATAAAACATTACAGATCTCTAACCTGTTTCTAGAATATCTCACTTTTATATTTGAGATACTACTCATCGATAATCGACATGACCAGTCAGACCATGCAGATCTTATATCTGTGGAATGTCGTTATACATAGTATTATAATCAGGTTTTATTAGAATTATCTTTCTGGAAGTTATACTACTATCTGGAGTGAATTATATCTCCAGTATTCCAGAACAGAGCCACATAGGATTACCTATATTTACATTCGTAGTGCACTAGAATAAATATTATTTATTATTAGCAATATCAGGAATGGAATATGCACGTGTCTTTCTCCATCATTCACATCTTACTATGAATCGTATAAAGCCTTTATTTATTCACTTTATCTATCGTTCAGAAGCCTACATCTCACTTGCATCATGATTCAGTATAGATATATCACACGTATTATATGTAACGCCTTCTAGTGAGGTCAGACTATTGAGGTAGCACTAGAATACACGCTATATGTCACATATTTCATTGACCATTCTGAGCTTTCGAGACATCCTATACAAAGCTTCAGCATAAGATAAATTATACTCTTACCTTTCTACAGTGGTTACATATGAACTCATAATACATTCTGCATACTGTTATTAGTTATATATAATATTACTAATGCATATTCGTGTACACCATGAAGTTATCTTGCGACACATAAAGACAATTCACACGTGATACTGAACTCGCATTGAAACATTTAGTTAGACTGGTATAGAGTGTGATTATATATTTTATGAGGCATAGCAATAAGATATTCCATACTGATTATAATTTCGACTTAAAATATTTATCTATTATATATAATTATATATATACATATATCTTTATTTTACTGATCTGAGATCTCTTTCAACAGATGGCTTCTGTTCTCCAATGAGACGAATGAGATTACGCAACTGTGTGCAGCAACCAATGATCCTTTAGTCTTCCGTCATAGGATAACTTATTATATTTTCCTCTGAATCTCAGCAATATATAATATATAACATATATCAGTGTAAGGTAGTAAGCGACCTCAGTCTATTTACCATAATGTATAGTAGAGTCAGTTACTGTACATCTCTGCTAGGCTCAACGTTCATATTTCTTGAATCTTCTGAGCTATACTCATAACTAGGTACATTTCTATTACTCACTCTCACACTCGTCACTCACATATCACAGCATTCTACTATACTTGAACTGAGTGATTCACTGGATTTTATAATAAAGCTCAGCGGTAATATCAATTACACAATACCATGTATAACTCTCTTCTGATAAGCTCTAAAGATGCGCAGAGCGCTTAAGAAGAATAGCTGTATGCAATAGTTATATATCATGTTCATATATAGTTTGTCAAATATACTATACTGACCTTCTTATAAGTTTAAGGTATATATATATATATATATAATGCATGTATATCTTGCATCATTCTATCCATAGAGCATAGATCGACTCTTGGGATCCTACTTCACGTACTATCTCATAACTATATTTTACTGGCATGTGTGGATGTATGATATAAGTGACATAAATGTATATCATCCTAATATAGCCGGACTACCCTTTTCTCTATAACCTTCATAACTCTACTAGGCAATATTATTATTTTACTCCAACTTTGCACGTCTGTTTCTGGAACAAAAGTGGTAAGCTGGACTAAGAGGATCTCACTATTTCCGATTGGGTGGTCCATCTTATCTCTTCCCATATCGTAATACTAAATACTCATGTATTAGGTATATAAGAAATTATAGATAAAGTATAGCATGATATCTCGAAAAATGCAGAACATATTGTGGCCTATATATCTTCCTTATATTTTGTTCTATATGAGAGCGCTTATGTATAGTATTTATTCTTAACAAAACTCATAATAAGAAGAGCACACCTAATACAAATACATTGTAGTACGTGTAAGAAAATATAGATCTTTATCACTCACAGAAAGTAGTGAGTTCATGATATTGTCGCGATTATTTATGTTCTATACTCAACTTTCATTATCCTTTAGTATTTGTGCTCTATATTATGTCAATACCGAGGCTTTCTAAATCACTCCCTTCACTTTCTGCATAGCTGGGTGGTCCGTACATCTTCTTTTCATTATCTTTATTACTCTTTACCCCATATTCTAATAGGATAGTATCACTACAGAGATAGAGGACATAAAAGCCTACTTCATATTCACCTTCGGTAGAATTAAAGATCTACTAATCATAGCAGCCTATGAAGTTACGATAATAGAGACATATATTGCTATATAGAAATAGCTCATCTATAATATATATATACGCCTTTGGGTAGCATGTCTATTTTCCACTACGAGCATAATTAACCCTGGGCTTTATCATTCACGTCACAGAAACTAATCATATACAAGCTTGTTTGGTTCCGTCTATCGTTATCATATATGCTGGTATCAAATTATATAATATCTAAAGCTATTAAGTCAATATCTTTTATATCACAACTAATAAACAGGTTATTATATTAATATCACTAGTGACATCTAAGGTTAGTACTTCTCTAATATATATATATATAATATATATAATAAATATATATATTACTTGTGTATAAACCTTTCATATTTTATTAGTTCGAAACAAATTCTGGAAAGTGGATGATTATATACCACAGATCAGTAAAATTCTGCTTATATTTATTTCAATCAAATATTATGATTTCATAACTGGGCAAATAACTTACGAGTCTTTCAGCCATCATAATATCAACTGTCTGTCAAACTGGTGGCGCCATATCATTTTCACTTTTGCATTTGAGAGACGATCACTGAATCCAAGGATAGGAACTGATTCGTAGCATGAGGCGAAGAGAGGATTGCAAAGACCGATGTATTGAGACGTATGAGAAGAGAGAAACTGAAAGTCAGAACGATGTACAAGGCCAGATGGTATACAGAGAACAGAGAGAAATTTGATAGAGATAGTAAGTCATGGACGTGGGCAATTATTCTCCACACGAATTTGCAGATACACGATAGAGGTTACGTTTCGTGCTCATGAGGTGTAATACTTCCTTGCATGTTCACAATACGTATACATAATAGACATATTTGATTCATCTTTTACCTGGCAATAATTGTTACTGGGGACAACCTTTTTTCCTTTCCAACTTTTTTTTCTTTTACTTTCATTTTACATGCCAACATCTTTTGGTACATACATGTATTCCTAACATTTACGGATCTCCACCACTATGGTTATTGTATTGGGTATCTCATCGCTCTTTCGTAAAATTGATAGATGTCTAAGGACACGCTCTTAGATCTAGTGTTAGTTAATGAGCTGAATACTTTGTATTATCAATTCTTTATCCAAGATAACGCTGTTCAATATCCTATCTTTTTCTCTGAAATCACTTCTCGTGGGTTGGTCCTTTTAGTGTATAGCGGCTGCACACTATATCTCCATGCAATTAGCTAGTCGATTTTTTCTAGTAGTTTCTTTTGCTCGCGGAC
>NW_020869188.1:217500-230000 GCF_003789085.1 Penaeus vannamei
TTTTTCTTTACCCTTCTCTTTTTTTGCATGTCTTTATTTGTATAGCATGTATCTTTGACTGGTGCATCAATGTTCGTGCTTTTATATGGGAGTTCTTAAACATTCCATGTTCTTCCATGCCTGAACTTTGAGCCAATTGGTTCATTGAAAAACTGACAATCCATTCCTTTATGAACTGCATTTAGTATTGTAGACCGTACTGACAATGCAAATATATCTTAAACTGTTAACTAAAATATGTGTAAATATTTGTGTGTATTATATAATTAGTGTGTGTATACTTCCTTTTCTTCCTTTTTTTTTTACATTTTTCCATAACTTTACTCAGCTTGTATATATTAACTGGTTTGAGTGTGTTTAAATACAAGTAGGAGACCATCTTTATTGGGTTATTACCTGGCAAGTTCACTAGCTGGTGGTACCCATCTTGTAACTTACCACTGAATATGTGTCCCCACAGGTCTAAAACATATCACTTAATTTTATCCCTGACTGATTGTAAGTTACTCATGCTGTATTGCACGAATATTTGTGACACGTACTTACTACATGCACTTATAAAGCTAAACCCATCATGATATCCTAAGTATTCAGTGTCACCCAAATTATACAATGTTTTCCTTAATTCACACTTTATTGGATATCCTTGTAGTTAATGCTCCAGCTGGCACCTAAGCCATTTATGTACCTCTAAGTGTCATATCCTCCCAATATGTGTAAATGGCTATTATGTCTCCTTTCATCCTGTTCCCATTGCCTAAATCCTTTCTTGGTGCATCTGTTACATAAGTTTCCTCACATAGCATGTAGCATTACATCAAGTTGAGCTGTGAGTTCACTAATCACATAGGAACATGATGTACAACATTGATCTAACACTACAGTACTTAGTTATTTTATTTGTTGCAAGGTCCACTGTCACACTTTGAAAAATTTAGAGGCTACTGTATAAAAAAGAAATGAAAGGATAAAATGATGCTTTATGCATATGCTGTCACACGGTAGGAGTTATCAGTGAAGTTTTTAGGTTATCAATGTAAAGTCAGAATATGAAACATGTACATTATTGATTTAAGTGAGAGTGAAAGCTAGATGTTTATTTAAATATTGGTCACCATGGTCTATATCAGTTTCTATACAAAATTTAGGTTAGTATATTCTCAGTTACTGTAATTCTCAATTAGTTACAAAATGATTTATTTGTTAGCATTTTATGGTATATCCTCAGTTATTGTAATTCTCAATTAGTTACAAAATGATTTGTCTTTGCATTTTATTGATTTAAAGTTTTTTACATTCAGTGGAAGATGCATAAACTTGCAAGAAAAACTAAAGCTTCTATTCAGCAGAAGGTTTACCCAAATAAACTACTCATAGTCTAGTTATGTATTAGCACATGTACCATTCTGGCTACCTTTAAGGAAACGTAGATACAGAATCACAACAGCAGAAACTGATGATAGGTTTGTCACAGTGGGGGTGTATGTATTGACAACATACTCTCCATAACATCAGATGTTTCCATTATTTTGAAAGTAAAAGACACTGTGCCTCATGTTATAAGCAATTGTCATTTTAGGTTAAAAAAAACAAAAAACAAACAAAAAAAGATCAATGGATTGATAAAATGTATATGTATGTGTATATATATATATTTATATATACATATATTTGTAGTTTTCGTATTTGATAGCTAGTGGATGCTAGACATGGACAGTGTGATCAGCAAAGTATATTTTTCAGTCTGTCATACAAACTGTTAAGTTATAATGGTGTAACACCATTACATAATTTTCCCTTAGTCTTTACTGTAGTCAGTTTCTTTACACAAGGTAAAATTGCTACTATTAACATTTTCTAAACAGTAGGGCTACACTTTTATACACATTCTGTTGTATTACATCATCTTATTGGAAAGAAGTCTTTGCATTTATTACAATACATTACCATTATCTATACATATTTTTTTCTTCATTTTACTTGGTATTGTTTGCAGTGACAATTTTCTAAAACTGCCAGGTAGCCACAGATAGGTATTTGGGAGGCTAGATTTGACCATGGTCTGCATTAGGAGTCTTGGTCATGCCTCTGTATTTTATTGTGTCAATATTCTGCTTTCACTTTTTTTCTTTTTTTCTGGTTAGATGTCACTAGCCTTATATTGATTGCCCTCTAGTGACCCTCATCTCACCCTTATTCTGGTTAACCTTCACTGCCAAGTTGTCAGACTTGGCATCCTATACCAATTTTTTAAATATTGCATTCTTTATGAATCATATTTCCTTTAATTTTTGTACCTGTTTCCTGTTAGAATGGAATTTTAAGCTAATATTGTTACATGTTATATTATACTCTCTTTGCACTTGTATCTGGACATAGTACAACATTTGTTATTGTTTTTCAAATTGTCCTTCATGCCATATCCAGTTCCCTTCTTTGTTATCCCAAACATGATTTACCATTTCCTGTCCAAACTATCTAAGTGTGTCTGGTCCTACTTTGTCCTTGTGCCAGTCTCTTTTTCCATGTTGGTTCCCTAGCTGTCCTTGTGCTATCCCAGTCTTCCTTTGTCTGGTTTCTCAGTGTAGTGCTATCAGAATTTGTCGTCACACCATCATGGTGCCCGCTGTTTGCTATCTTTTGAATATTGTACCTTTACCATGATGGCTAGCTCTGACGTACTCATGATTCTTTTGACCCACTCTTAAACAAACTTGCCCGCGGCACGTGTGACTGTGTCACTCCTGGCATTCAGCAACTCCACATCCTTATCAACATATATCTCTCAAATTTATTAAAAAAGAAATATAGCATAAAAGAATAATGATTATTACAATACATGCTTGTAATGTCCTTGAGTATCCATTTAGTAAACTGAAGATAATAAAAACTCTGTTTGGATGCTGGAGGAATCTGAAGGAGGAGTGACCAAGGCGGTTGAGACTGCGTACTCCCGCAAACTCTGGCGAACATTACAGTGGCGCTGTCCGTTCCCTTGCAGACATTGGAAATTTGCTTCAAGCGAGCGGTTTCATGAAGAACTTTATGCCCCTCGTGGTGGAAAGCGGGCCGGGGAATGAGGGTAGGCCAGTGTTGCCATCCCCACTAACAAAGTCATTCATAATACCATCAGTTTTAACCATGTTACCCCTGTATGGAATATTCACACACACTAGGCACCCCCAGAGAACTTCACCTTAGTGTCAGTCCCTCTTGATACTAGATAGTGGAATGATTTGTTCTTCTTGTGTGTGAGTATTCACTAGTGGTGTAAAGATTAGCCTTCTTGCCAGGGTTATCCATGTTGCGGCAGACATAGATCCCTCCTCCACCACGGGCTCTGCATGAATACTGAGTAAACGACGTGACCGCTGATGTCGAGCCTTAGCTAATGATCCAGTATGGCCCATTGTCCACTTCTTGTTAATAGGAGAATGAGCTTTATTGAGACAATATATAAGGTTTCAAGTCTCTGGTCTGGTCACTTGAACTAATCTGTCTCGAATGTGCCTCTCAGCAAGATCCTGGTGGGGGTTTCTTCCCCCCAACCTCTATCTTGTAGAGGGGAATACCAGGTCTTGGTCAACCAGTTGTGCACGGCAACATTGCTACCAAATTTTCCTTTGGCTTGCTCCCATGCATGTAATTTTGACTTTATCATTCAGGTGACAAGGATGCCTAACCCGGAACTCCGGTTGATGGCTGAGCTGTTAAGGGGAAAACTGTAAGTCTTGCTGAGGGGCAGTCATATATGGGTAAGAACCCCCCTGCCCCTGCCCCCCACACTACCCATCGTGCCCCGACCCCCACCCCCGGCCATACTGTGTCCCTTCCAACAACCAGCTGATGACCACACTAACACATCTCTTGTATGTTACCCTTACCACTAACACTACTGCCCACAGACATGATTACATGATTAAAACTGCATATATCAACTTCAAATAAAATACTATTTTAATTTGTTCAGTTGCTCACACCTTTATCATTACTGCAGACATTAGTGTTCCTAAATTAGAACCTGCATACCTTTTTCACTGCAGTAATGACCTTTTTTGAATTTTACTACTTAAACACATCAGAATTTGATGCACCCATAATTATTGAAATAGAAAATACATGTCCCTCGA
Source organism: Penaeus vannamei (assembly GCF_003789085.1). Lineage (NCBI taxonomy): Eukaryota > Metazoa > Arthropoda > Malacostraca > Decapoda > Penaeidae > Penaeus > Penaeus vannamei. The sequence continues at coordinate 221,631 of NW_020869188.1, forward strand.
CCCATGCCACTATCATTACATTCACCTTATGCATTGCTAAGTGAATTTAATAATGGTGTTTTAGTCATGGGCATGGTGGAGCGGTTTGGTATGGGCAGGCCGTGGTGGGACAGGCATGTGGGCTAGATTACCCCTCTGCCTCCATCACCGCCACTACCGTCAAGTAGGACTTTCAGGGTTACAGGTCTCCCAGGGAAGTGGTGTAGCATCAGGGTGGGTTAAGTCACTCACTGGAGATCAAGCTTTTATAGGATGCTGCTTTCACTTCTGATGAGTGTCACCTGTGGTTCCAGGAAGTGATAACTGAAGGCCCATGTTAGTCCTTTGTAAATCTTCAAGAGTTGTCTGGTGTGGGACCCAGGGAATGCTGCTTAAGGATCCAGGAAGTGGTTTATCATATTCCACCTTGTGGACACAGTTTATGGTCCTCAGGAATAGCTATTATATCAGGATGATATTTACCTTGGTGTGTCCAGCATTAGCTGTGTTCATATAATTATACAATCGTTGATGAGGGTCACTTTTTGTCCATGTAGATCATCATAGGCTGATACAATTAGGAGGCTTTTTTATGGCTCAGAGTTATTATTTTTGTTCTAGGGACCTTCAAGTCCATATTTTCTCTTGTGCAATATTTTAATGAAAAAAACAGGCAAGTAATGTGTGAAAGTTCATTAAATACCATTTACATTCTAGCAGGTGCTAATTATGGTTTCAGAGGTGGAGGCTTTGCCACTAAGCAGCAAGTAGACATCTTAGTAGTTGTAGGAAAAGTGAAAATATATCACTTTCAAGTGCTGCCTGTTGCCTCAAATGTACGTTTTTGGATCTAATGGGATGTACTACCATGAGGTCTTACGTGATTTGCTTACTTCCATAGAGAATAAAAGCCCACAATAAGTACAGTGTTATGTCTGACAAATACATTTCGTGAATCATATTACTAAGAAATAGTAGTGGAAAATGGTAAGAAATGAGGGTGGCAGTAACTTTACCAAAATGCAGTATTGATCTGGCATTTTCTATATGTCCAGTGTGATGGTGTGGAGGATAACCCTGAGAGTATTACTTAACGAGAAAATCCCCCTGCTAAGAGGAGGAAAATCTCCCTCTTCAAATCCCTTAACTTAACTACAATATATAAAATTCCCCATGAGTAATCACCCCCTTCATATCCCCCCTTTTTTCTTCAATATAGAAAGTGAGAGAGGCAGAGGCAAGTGAAAAGGTTTGAAGCCAATTTTTTTTTTTTTTTTTTTTTTTTTTTTTTTTTTTACTTTATTTTTATTATTGTTATTTTTTTATTATCTGTGGGCGGTGATGCATGTGTTTTCTGCCTCCCGCACTAACTCATATCTCTTCTTTAGTGGCATTATTCAGGAAAGGAGTCCGCGCTGTCCAATTGGTAGGCCGAACAAGTAGGTAACATCCCCGCAACAGTGGTGGTGATGGCCGTGTGATACGCATGTTGCATGCTTATATATATATATATATATATATATATATAATATATATATATCTTTTTTTTATATACATGATTATCCATACCCGTGGTGTACTGTAATCCACAAGCTTCAGGGAGCTCAACTTGCGGGATCCTACCCAGAAAATTGATAGAATAATAATAATGCTACTGACATTGTTACCATGAAAACCCATTGTTCTACTGATATGGTTATGATGTTTTGTTTTGTTTTAAGAATAGAAATAAAGGTGAAAATTAAAAGGAAAATCTGTGATCTTATCTTGGATATTGAAAAGCTAGGAATAAGCAGGAGGAGGGGGAAATAAACTAATAGGAATTGAATTTTGAATAAGATAAATGTCATGAGAAATCCCTGAAACTGGTGAGTTACTTTCTGCATGTTTCACATTGAGATAAACAAGCCAGACCTCTCCCACAGTCCGCTCACTAATCCTAACACGCAGTTCATTAAGAAGTAAAGCGCTTTAAATCAATTTGATACTCGTCTTGAATATGGCCTAAAGTGACACCAGCCGAATGTTATACATATATACCTTTTTGTTAACAATTTAAAAATTACAACACAGATATCAGTGTTTGATAAATGATTTTCAGCCATAAAGTAAGAAACAAAAAGATAGGCGGCAAAGAAAATTAGCACAGCCATCGAGTATATGTTAAAGAAATACGAGTATAAAAGATGAGTTAAAAGAAAAAGCAGTTTCTTCTTCCTTACCTTCTACTAACCTTCACCCCCTCTCTCTGTCCCTCTTGTGTTCATAAAGGTGGAGAGGTTACCTTTGTACCAAGTAAGTCTGCAGCAGAAGTACAACTTTTTATCAAGTGTACACTTTTTTGGTTCTATAGGCAAGATGCTGTTGTTGATTTGCACAACAGCCGCATGAAGAGAATGGTATCCAGTTGATCAATATAATCATTAGAAAACTAGTGGTCCTAAAGCAAACAGTGGATGTTCATCATGGATCAGTTAGTTGACTATGTTTAAACAGTGTGTGTCACAATTGAAAATTTTACAAATGGGATGCACAGTGTCCAAAACATGTCACATCCATTCAGAACTCCAAGACGCTCAATTAGATGGTGGTGGGATGAGTCATTGTAGGGGCTTTGAGCTCGGCACAGTGTCGGAAGTGCCAGCCCACCATCATAAGGACCAAGCGATGCATATCTAGCAGTTCTTGGAGATCGTAGCAGCAGACCACACTGTAGCCATGCGGGCGTGCATGAGATCAGGATACGGGCACAACGGCTGAGGGAAGCATGAGAAGAATATATAACAAGAATAAACACTCACTTGTATACACACATGAACCATGGACATATACATGCATACATGTACAGTACACAAATATTTATATGCACATGCAAACACGCCCTCTCTCTCACACACACACACACACACACACACACACACACACACACACACACACACACACACACACACACACACACACACACACACACACACACACACACACACACACACACACACACACACACACACACACACACACACACACACACACACACACACACCACACACACACACACACACACACACACACACACACACACACACACATACACAGATATTTTGGCTGAAATCAGCTACGAATACTGCCTCTTTTAGAAAAGACAAAATATATGAGCATTTACATGTACAAAGATAAAAAGATAAAAATATCTAATGTACATTTAAGTACATTTTTTGATGCATTTAAGTAAAGACATTGTTATGCTTACTAGATGCTAAGATTGGTATATATTACATGCAAGAAGTTACTAAACACTTTAAATTGTTCAATCATTTAATCTGTATGAATTCATTTTTATTACATGGTATAGACAGCCTAATGAAAATAAATTTTGCTACTTCATTTAGTAATATGCAGTCAGAAATTATGCGTGATCACTTGTTGGTAATTAAAGATTATACAATTAAATTTAAGTTTAAAATTATACAAGTATTAAAGAAATTACAATGGAGACAAGAAAAGCATCTCAAGACTCTATGCAATGTGTACCTTATCGAAAAGGCAGTTTTTACAGTAGGAGACATCAATCCATTAACTTCAGACAACATACTTCAACTTTTTGTCTGTATCCCTCAGCCGTCTAAGGGTATTGCCCCAGGGATCCATAGTTTCCTCATCCATTGTATTTCCTACAATATCTCTCCGGTCTACATCTTCCTCAATTATTCTTATAGTATTGTCTAAATTTTTTATAGTTATTTACTATTCCTTACAGTCCCTACAATATCCCTCTATTCTTCTTCTTCTTATCTAAATTTATATTATACTCTTTCCATTTCTTTTTATAGTATTGTCTAAATTTTTTATAGTTATTTACTATTCCTGATTACCTCTTTTATATTTTAGTTGTCATGTTAGTTTATTCTTTATGTACAAATGTTTCTGTTGCATTAAATTTCTCATAGTATTCTTTGTCTCAGTTATAGTCAGTCTTTGGTAAACAAAAGAGAGGTATTTTCTAATTAGATCTCTCTTCAGATCATAGTTGAAAGTGGTAAATAATTTTGTAGAAAATAAATTTGTCACATTACATGTGCCTTTTTTGTACAGTTTTCTGGTAAAGTGAACATACTTTTTCTTAGTTTAGTGGGTTGTGACAGTGTTCCAGTACCCACACTAAATCACATTTCTGATGTCGACGAAGATTTTGTGAATGTATCCGTAGAGAACTTTGTCCACCGTGTAGTAAAGGAAACATTTTGTTACCCGCTGGCCAGCTATGTGTATAATGCCAGCCAACGTTCTTTGTCTTTCCTCAACCTTTGCGAGCAACAGGAAAGGTTTTTAGTAAGTCTAGAGATGAGTGGGTTTTAAGTAGCTTGATACCTCATTCTTTACTATAATGTCCAGGAGTTATGATGAAAGAATGTAGGAGTTCACAAGGGTGTAAATGAATTATGGTGTTGTAAGATGTACTCATTCCATTGCTGTATACTGCGATGTTTTCTGTAAAATTATCTTTTGGAATTATATCACTTTCTTTTCATTTCTAAAACTAGATAAATGTCTGATTACACCCTTTAGCCACTAATGCACTAATCATTTGCCTGAAAGTGATTAACAGTACAAGAATAAGGAAAGGTAGTATTCTGGACTACATATGACATTGTGCCACTTATAATGATAAAGTCATTGTCCTTCTTTGCTGTGAGTTTGCCATGTGTGCAAGACTTCATTGCTCAAGTGGTGACTTACCTCTTCTCTTGCTATTTCTTGCCTCATTACTCCTGGAATCTGTCTAACCCTGTTCCACTTTCTGTCCTCATGATAAACCCCTTCACAGTCCTCAAATGTCTATGAGGTAGATGCAGAATAACCTGATATTTTTTTTCCATGAATTGTTGTTCATTGTATGGATGAAATTACCATGTTAATCTTACTAAGGATTAGCATTTAGAGACAAATTGTTAAAAAGCCTTTGTCCTGAAGCACCTCATAGATCATCTGTCACCTAACAGGATCCCTTTCCAGCAATCCCTACTCCCCCCAAAAAAGAAAAAATAGAAAATCCATTGGCATTCTATTTCTTGTTTATTTATTTATTATTATCATTGTTATTATTATTATTACTATTATTATTGTTGTTATCATTACCATTATCATTATTATCATTTATTTATTTTTTGGTCATCATTTCTGGATTTTTTTTTTTTTTTTAGGTGGGGTTTTGACTACTGTGTGGCTGTTAGTTACGCGTGTTTTTTCGGTGTGTTTGTTTCAGATAAGTCAGATATTGAATCAGAACTCTACCAAGTTACTTACACCCCTCCCGAACTACCCAAGCGTCTGCTTAACAACTCCAGAGGTACCATAGTTGCTTCTTTCACCATACTTTTCACCATTTCTTTTCACCATCTCCCACTCTCTTATTCTTCAGCATTTTTTATTATTCCTTGCGAGTCTTCTGAGAGCATTTAAAAGTAGGTAACTAATTAGTACTTGAAATTGAGTACAATGCTACTTTTCTTAATCAAATCTAGTTTAAGTAAAAAAAATATATATATATATCTTGTAGCCATGTCATGTTCTGTATTAGTATCTTGGGCAAGCGAGAGTATGATGCCAGACCCCAGAGGTGCAGTGTTTATTTCTATACTGGAACTTATATTTCAGTTTTGATTGTAGAGTAAATTGTCTGCCTGCATATGTGTTATATATTTTTTTGGTTTGTTTGTTATGTTTTCCTAACAGCTATTATTATATATGAATGTATGAAATAGGTGTTGGAGATAATACTTCAGAATAAAGAGATTTCATGATATTAGATATAGTTATATGTAAAATAAACAGTTTTTAGATTACATTAGCAGAAACATTTATGTTGTTGCTTTTAGAGAGTTAGATGTTACTAGTTAAGTTCTGATGGTAAAAGCAATATATTCCTGTTAAAATTCAAAGAAATTAAAGAAAATTAGTATTGTCATGGTTTTCTTGCAAGAGCTATATCAATAAACATTGCACCTGGGGGGCTCTAGCCTGTGTTTGTTTTGCAACTTTAGCATTTAAATTAGTGTTACTTGGTAGTGGAGGAGGGCGAGCGACAGGTGGATGGGTGGTGGTGGTGGGCAGTGGATAGGACTTCTGGGTGTCACCCTGCCCTCAGCCCGGGGGAATTAGGCCCTCCAGCTGCCGCCCGCCCACCCGCGCTTCCTCGTAGGGAGGTACAAAGTCTTGGTTATTGAAAGTAGGAAATGTAGAACCACAGTCCTTACAGATCACTCCTTGACGTTGTGTGTAAACTTGACTGTCTTTGTGAGTGCCTCAGATGCTCCTATATGAGCTATCATTATTGTTGGTTTGCGTAAAACAGAAGAGTACTCTTATTACATTTAACTGTGTATTTTTTGCACTGTGAGATACACCAGAGTATGCAGGATACTTACTGTGTGTTCTGTGTGCTGGTGTGCCTGGTGCTGGGTAGTGTGTAGGCAGGGCTAGTTGGGGGCCAGACCAACCCCTGCTGCTAGTGCTTGAAGGGGACGGGGGAGAGTGACCCTCGGGAGAGGACATATCCTAACTACATCCTCACCCACCCTATAACCACCTCCTCCACTCATCCACCCTCAGCCTCCACTCCTTGTGTAGTGCAGCTGACCTACTTAACCCAGACCATCCAATGGTGAGGTAAGACAAGGCAGTACTGAACTGCATGAGCATTGTAGGCATGAGGTGGGTGGTACCCTTTCCAGCAACCAGCCAGGTGGTGGTGATGGTCCAGTAGCCGGGAGTGTCCGGGACAGTGCCCTGTAGAGCACCAGTGGGGTGGCACTTAGTGCCAGGCTCCTCGACTAGCACGTCGTAGTTAAAACTTCTCTCTACAATGTCAGGTCTAATTCACCATCCAAAAAGAGCTTACGGAATAAAGCATCAGGAGACAAAAATCATTAATCTGCACTATTCATAATGTAATGCGAACATCTTTGACCACAAAGTTGCAGTGTTTTTCCAAAGAAAATTTCATAGACTAGGAAACCTTGTATAATGTCATGAGCATACATACAGCATACAGATAAGTCAGTGTTCACTGAGGTGATGTGGCTGAGCAGGTTAGTTCCCAACAGAAGAGGCCAGCAAGTGTCTAATACCCATCCCTCCCCACAGGCGACAAGATGCCGCTCAGAGATGGAAGTAAGTGTCCTGCTCCGTCCGCAATGTAGTTTTCTCCTCCCTTTCCCCAAGCTCTGTAATTCTCATGAGTATCCTAATTAACCTTTCTCCAGGTCCTTGTAAATTTCCTTCCGATACCCAAGTACATCCTCTAAGCACTTAAGATGCCTTCTTTTCCTTATCCTAGCTCTGTAGATATCTTGCCAATATCCTCTTTTTTAGTTATTATTATAATTTTTTTTTTTTTACATACGATTGCTGTTTTCCCTTGTCCTTCAGCATTTTAATTACTGTTCCACCCATTATTGGCACTCAATGAGAATGTCTCCTCCCATTATCTGGAACATTACTTATCATCATTTCCTTTGTGGATTTTTTTTTTACCTTGACGATCATTCTTTAGGCATTTCCATTTTTCCCTTTTGCTCTGTATTTGACCCTACACCCTAATGGTTCCTTTTTTCCCTTTGAAAATGGCTATTATCCTAATATATTACCTGTGCACTTATCTGTTTGCTCTTGTATTGAACAGTTGGATGGTAGCATGCACTTTTCCCAAGACATGATTGTTTTAATCTATGTACAGTGTTAGTTATACACATATTCATTACTCTTTTTAATATTTTATCCATGATATCCAGTTTTCACCTTATTGAATAAATTTTATATCCACATAACTTTCATTTACTTTTTATCTATTATTTTGCCTTTTTTCTTTTAATATTTCCTATCTTCATTCTTTTCTTACTGTTTCACCTTCCAACATTCATTCATCATAATCCCTATAATCCACCAAAAAGTCTTGCATATTAGTGGATGTTGCTGTATAGTATTTTGGTCTGTAATGGAATCAAGATGTAGAGTCTCTTAGAAATTCCATTAATTCCCAATTTAGATTTTAGCTTACGACTGTAAATAACCAGCGGTTATTGAATCATTGCATGCTCTGACCACATTGATTGACCCTAAGTGTGATAGCTGATGTTCAGCCAGTGATGGCTTGCTATTTCAACCCTCTTTTAAACTTCCTGATCAGAATGGGAGAAAGAAAAATTTCCATCCTCTTGCTCCCTTCCCAGCCCCTAGGCTTACCCCCTCTGCATGAGAGAGAGTCTGGCAGAAATCAAGCATTCTACAGTGTCTCTTTCCTAAGGATTGAGCCTGAATTATATATTTTTGCAAATGAGGTGGAGATAAATTATATATATATACACATACATACATATATGCAAGTCCATTAGA
>NW_020869188.1:253001-255501 GCF_003789085.1 Penaeus vannamei
CCTGTTCCTTTCCTCTCTCTTCTCCTCACTCTCTTCTTTTCTTTCCTCCTCTCTTCTCCTCTCTCTTCCTCCTCTCTCTCTCCTCCTCTCCCTCCTCTCTCCTCTCCTTCCCTCTCCTTTACTTCTCCTTCTCTTCTCCCTTCCCTCCCTCCTCTCCTGTTCCTTGTCCTCTGTCTTTTTATTTCTTTTTTTTCATAATAGTCTCATCATGCCTTTCTCTGTCCCCAGTTAAGGAATCTCTCATCACCTGACAACACTCAGTGTCCTCCACCATGTTATGTCTGTGTGTGTGTGAGTGTGAATGTGTGTGTGTAAGTCAGCCCCGGGTCCCATGCGCGCCTCACGTCATGACGCTCACGCTGTCTTCTTGTTACTTGCAGGCTGACAGAGGAGAGCACGTACAGCTATCACCTCAGCTACGAGGTCAAGAAACTCATGTACGCACCCTCCCCTCACGTCTTCCGTGTCTCGCCCCTTCCTGTGTAGCTTGAGTCGTGTATATATATCTCATCCCTCCACACAGTCTTGTTTGTGGCACAGCCTCTTCCCCCTCAGTATATGTGATCCCTTGACCTCATTGCTTGTTATAGCGGTGATGTCACAGGGCCACATCCCTCTCAAGGCCGGCAGAATTGTAGCATCTCCTGTAGGCCAACTCACAGAGAGTGGCAGCTGTCTTTTTATCATCTCTTTTGTGCTGTTGCACATGCCATGGTGCCCCTACCACAATATTAGTAATGTGTGTAGCCAGCAGAATAAATATATCAGCAGAACATTAGTTTGTTTTGTTGGTTAGTGGTGTATTTGTGTCCCTCCCTTTCCATTCCAACCATAATGATTGTGGAAATATGCTGGAGCAGCGTGGTTCACTCCTTGCTCATGCTGTGCATCTGCTGGTCAACACTGCACCTTTCCCTCTTTTTACACTTGTCCTATCCTGGCTGACATAGTTCAGTGACTCTTTATCCCTCCATTCTGGTTAACATCCAGTGTATCCTGACCTTTCTTTCCTCCATCTTCTTAGCCATGCACCTGGCAGCTGCTTTTACATTCTCCTTTTCTGTCCTCCGTAACTTTCATATAACATTGTTCTGTCCTCTTCATACCATAGCCTATAATCCTTAGTCTTCCTTCCCCCAAGCCCCCCCTCCCTTTTCTGCCAGTTCCCCTCACCAGCAACTCTTTCTCCTCCCACGCCTGCAGCTCTGCCACAGCACCAAGTTGGTCATTTTATTGCGCACTCCCCACGATCATGACTTAAATATATTCCACAGGTTGGGTAGTTTGCCCTTGGTATCTCTCCCCTTTTTTAAGTGTTGGTGAGCATGATGTCTTCCTCCTCTCCTTCATTACCTGACCTGTAGAACTCTTTTGTCCCTGGCACGACTCATTAGTCATCTCACTGCCAGCACCATGCACTTTGACCTGTATTGAGAGAAAAGAAGAGTCTTTCTCAGTAGTGTGACCTGATGAAATCTGTGTTGTGCTTCATGTCTTATACATGCTAAGGTAACTGCAAATGGTATAAAGAATATGCCATGAATGTAATTCTGTAAAAAAATCCCTAGTTCACACATATAATTCTATTGATGTTGACACATTTTTAAACAAGAACTTGGCATCAGCATGAATAAATGTAAAGCAATCAAGCCCCTTATGCATGAAGCGCTACACTGATCACAACCACACAACTGTCTCTTTCATTTAGACATAAAACACTCCCAGGTCACACTCCAGAGATAAGACTTGATGAGCTCGTATCACTGCAGCATCACCAGGGAGAGCAGTGAGCGGGCAGCATGCCTCGTCGGTTGTTTTTGTGTGTGTGTGTGGGAACAACTGTGAACCCTCTTGGGGCTGAAGCCTATGGACACATGGCAGGATTTATGCATTGATTTATAATCCTTTGTTATGGGTAAAGGCCCTTATGATAAAACATAAATGAAAGAATGAGAGGATTAAACCTGGTTAGCTTTCACAAAATTTTATCTAAGTACACACCAATTACATTTCATGATGTATAACTTCAATTAATAATGGGAAGGTATTTCTGAACTTGTGTAAATAAACTAATGAATAGAATGCTGTTAATCCAAATGAGAGTAATATTTTCAAATTACTTTGTTTAAGCTTTTAAGTTTTAACTCCTTCTTGAAAACATTATGTATTGTAAATTAAAGCAAAATATTATTCAGAAGCACTAAAAATCAAAATTTAATCTTGCTATGTGTATCCTAGATCCTAAGCTCACAGTGTGTAGGATAGAATGTATTAGTGTCTGTGTCACCTTCTTTTGTGTCCCACCAGACATCCCTATGTGTCTCACCAGCATCATCTTGCTTGTTCACTGTATTTTATGCTTTGTGTATTGTATAGTTCTAACTGATCAACGTTAAAAATGGATTCCTCATTGGTCAGCAGTGGCAGTGGTTTGTTACTAATGTATCCGATTTTTATGACAAGTGATGTTATAGTTACTAATATATTTGATATATCAAAA
>NW_020869188.1:260501-265501 GCF_003789085.1 Penaeus vannamei
TCTATTGTATTTCATAAATATAAGAGCGGACCTCTTAAGTAAAAAATAAGAGCGCCTTCTGCATCACCAGTACCTGGTTTGTTAAAGTAAGCAATTGTAATGTATCTCAAAAGAGTGTGTATGCACCTGGCTTGTTAAATACCTATCATAATTTATTCAAAACTACGTAAGTAGGCTTTGTAAAGTATGTAAACCTGCTTTAAATCACGGCTTATGGATCATTTCTGCACTTCTTGTACAGTAGCATGGCCGTTGGGCAAGCTTGTAAATTATTTTACGAGGATCGGGAAACTCTTGTCTTTTTTGAAATATTATTTTCGTTATGCTCGTGAGATATGAAATTGATTTACAGAACACTCCGTATGAGTCCTCAATCTGGCGTTGGTTTGGACTGCAGATTCCGCGACACCTCAAGCTCGTGTGACGCGTCGTCCAAGCGGTATGTGATAACCAACCCACCAGATGACTTCAAGTTGCTGCCCACCGACCAGGTCTTCGTTCTGATGCAGTTCGACCCAGGCCTGGAGTACAAGCCTAACCGGGGAGACATGGCCAAGGATGACAACTCCTGACTCCTCCTCTGTAGCGCCCTCACTGACGGACCCTACTCCTACATCTGAAAGAGTCCAGCGCTGCACCCACACCACACCAACACCACCACACACCACCCGCTCATCACACGCTGCCACCCACCGCCCGCCAACTGTGCCCGCCCGTGAGTGCAGCAGCGGATGGTAGCGGCCACGTGCTGTGCCTCAGCCGTCCTCCCCAGTACAGTATTTCCCTCCCCAGATCTCCTGCTCTTCCTCTCTACTACCTTCCTTCTCACTTCCTCTGCTTCCTTCCCCTCACTCCCTCCCCCAGTACTATCCACGCCCCATTGTAGCCACCCCACATCCTCCCCGTATAACTTCTTGTGGGTTTTTGGTCTGTTGTGTTCCGTAAGGTCCCAGCACAAGAAGAGGTGCCAGACAGACACCTCGCATCATGAGCAGGTGGCCCCATGTGTGCTTTGTCACCCTAAGTTCATATATGTTCGAGCTGTTCTGTGTATACTTCTTTTGGTTGCAGGAATGAACTAACAAAAACACCTCATTTTATCTTCAGTCTTTGGCATCTTTGAATTATATGTATATCGATGTCCTGAATGAGTATTTTTTGTGTATTATTCTTGACTTTTGTGTGGGATCGCGGACTTTTGAGATAGGGAAAAATTCACAGTTGAAATAGAATGTTCCAGCTATGCAAGTTGCTACCTTGACTCACTCGCTAGTGCCCCAGGTGGTAGGGCGTAGCTCCATTGTCAGACCCGAGTTTAGTGTTCCGTTGTCAGCCTGCACATGCCCGGCTCACAGACACACCGGCTTTTTAAAGCCGATCCTGTCAAGTCTCACCTGCAGCAAGTGCTCATGTATTCAGGGTCCTTCAGACTTTCCCGGACGCCTGCCACACACCTGGTAACTCAAGGATCTCAACGCAAGTGAGTGTCTGCTGAGGAACGAGCTGGGTGGCAGGGACGTGTGGGTTAGTCTGAGAGTGAGGATGCTACAATAGAATGCTAATTTTTTTTAGCAGATCTTGTTGATGATGTATTATCTTTCTGTACTCTGTGCAAAACTTTTTAGATAGCAAAAGTGGTGTTATTACTTCTGTCACCTTTTCTCTTGCTGTCTTATGCTCTTCATTGTGTTTTCATAATGTAAAATTTTGTTTTTAAGTATTATGGAATAAGAAGTTATAGATGATAATTTCCTCTTCTAAGCACTCATAATTTCATGTATAACCAGAGTATCAAAAACTTCTGGCACAGAGGACAACCACGTTTTCACAAGCACCGTCTAGCCAGGGATAGTTGTTCAGCAAGACTTAGGTCCAGACATGTGTTTACATGCGACTTGTTTAGAGAAGAGTTTGAATAAAATATTGAGTGTTATAGTTTTTTACTTAGTTATGTAAAGTTGATAAAGTTTTCTGACTGATGCATCATTGTGAACAAAGTTCTCGTCTAGCAAGTTGAAAAAAAGCTGTCAAAATGTTGTAAAGAGAAAAATGCATTTTGCAAATCAAAATTGTTGGCGCTATGTCCGTGAAGCGCCGTGTTGCTCGGCCCTCTTAGGTCCAGGGCCTTGCGTGGTCACGTGACTCTATGATGTCACGTGTGGCCGGCACCACCACCACCTTAGTAGCGGGGTTGCAGCATTAGCACAGCTAGAGAGGACACTGTAGGCTTCTAGCTTGTTGCACTCGAGCTACACCTCCAATGGAGAGTTCTCACGTGAGCGAGGTCATCCCAACATCAAAGTTACTGAAATCTTGTGGTGGCCACGTCTTTTGGTGGAACGCAGGTCCACTTCTTGCTCTTCATTATTCATGTTATCAGCACATGTTAATTCACAATCTCGCTGTGACCATGTCCAATGGAAATCCGGGAATACATTTAAACATGTGCACCCACGGCCAGGTCCACTGTGGCCCACCAGAATGTGGCCACCCAGGATGTGTTGTGGTGTCCGTGTCCACTGGTGGCCCACCACAATCGGGGTTTGGAGGGTTTTCCCCCATTCTGCTGAGCCACGGCGACCCCTGTGATCATATCCTAGTTTGTATGGTATGCCATTCCACATTTTCTGATGTTTACATAATCCTGTTTTGATCCACAGTGTGCGAAGCTGTATAATCCTTGTTTATAAATATTCCTTGTTCCTACATATGGAAACCTTGAGAACTTATGGCCCATTGTGGCCCTTATTATAATCAGTGAAAGTTCACTGGTCAATGCTTGAGTGTTAATATTCACCAGAGTGTCGTTCATGTCTACTCATGCATATTCTCTCGAGTCCTCATCATAAGAAAGGTGTGCTGCACTTAAGTATCTCTACATAAACGTTGACAGTTGCGCAGCCGTGGTGGGTAAGGCCTCGCTCTGCCTGCCACGGTGCTGCTGCTGCCGCTGCTAGACGTGATGCGCACGCGAGCCGGGGCCCCCTCCTCCAGGACTCTCCCAGCGCTGCCCTCTGGTGGCCTATGTGCTGTCATTGCCTTACAAATGCCAAGAGCTTAATAAGTTTTCATCTCTTCAATCATGGCTTTTTATCTTTTTCGAAATGTACCACTGACCAGTGAGAGGGTGTTGGGGTATGTCAGATGTCCACAAGTGTAGAATACAAGTGTGCTCTGAAAGGCCATAAAAATATATAATGAAGTGTTTGAAAAGTAGATAAAAGCGTATGTGAAATCATCATAGAAAAGAGATATTAGTGTTCAGTTTAGTTCATTGTGAATATGCTCACCAAACCGAGACAGAAAGGAAAATGGAAACGGAAAAATTCAACAACACGAGATGACCAAGTAGTTGCAAGTTGAAACGAGAAGTCACCAACAACCCTTGCGTCTTCAACCATAACGACTACTACAACAACATCAACAACAATCACAAGTGGCATCACACTGAGCGGACTGCCCCACTCCTGCCAGGCTCTGTGGTAGGTGGGGTCAGGGGGTGGGTTCCTCGTTGTCCCAGAACCCACTTTTGCAACACTATTATCTGGAGTGCGAACACCTTATGTATTGATTATTCCCCTTCTCACCAGCTCTACCCTGACTCCGCCTCCCTGGGGAACTGCTGGTCATGCAGTATCATGGCATGATTGAACCATACTGGGAAATAAAGAAGAAGACATCCCCACTAGATACATAATGAAATGTGATATGTAATATAGACCAGGTGTCATCTACTGCATGATAATCGTGCTGCTTTCTGAAATGTTTATGAAATCACTGTATACTATTCATTCTTGTATTTCTTCCTATCATTATCAAATACTTTTTGTATATTTTGTGTCCACTTGTGTTTTCCCTGCCTTCTGCTCTGGCCGAATTGATAATGCATAACATTGGCGCTACAGCCTCCTCTCAGCACCCAGTGCCTGGAAAGGCCTGCTGTCCCATTATAAACATGAAAGATTCAAGAGACACTTAGCTTGTCTGCTCACAGGGGAGGGTTCGACCGACCACAGGCGAGAGGGGGAAACGATTCCAAGCCACAAAGAGACACATGGTGCCTGAGAGCAGGTCGTATGCGCCGTCCTGGGGTTTTCCTATCAGTAAAGGGGAAATATTTGGGGTTTATGCACCGTTGGATTTCCATATATCATGACTTAGGCGAGGTTTGGTCCTGGCAAGTCCCTCCCATCCGCCTATAGCCTCCAGGTCTTCCTTCTTGTTGCAAGAAGGGAATAAATCCTGCTCGGAGCGGGCAGAAGGGACTTGCAGCGCCACCTTCGTCTTCTTTCATACTTCTTTGTTCTGAATCAGAGAGGTAATCCACTGTTGACGTTTCTTATCTCTGATCTGTTACCAGTTAGGTCCTGTTCAATCTTTGTTGAGCCCCACAGCAAACGGTGGCTCTGCTCTGCAAACACGCCTTACTAAGTCTTATTTTGTTGCAGAAGCAATAAGGCAAAAAACAGAAGTTAAAAAAGGTTTTCAGGATTGCTTGTTATGCAAACTGGCTGTAGTGATTTATGCAGAGAATCTAAATGGAACGTGAATTTCAGATTTTTCTACGCTGCTGTACATGTACATGTGATAAATGTTATACATAGAGGAATTGTGCTGGAGATCCCGGTCGCGAAGTTGGTCTCTTTGTGTTAATATATTGATAGATTTATATTGGCTTTGATCTGTATCTTTGTATTGTTGTTTTAAATGAATGAAACTAAACAAATGCGAAGTTATTACTTCTTGTGAATGTGGGATATTTCCTGAACTATTGTAGAAGTGTTTTGTAGCAGGCTACTACTATGAGAAGAAACTTTTTTTAATCATGAGAGGTGACGGTTTCATTAGTGCAGAAGAAAATAGATAGGTAGAATAATCCATAGCGACCTTCATGACCGGGACCCGATGCACTGTTTCTTCATCCTACAAGTTACCATCCAGTGGCAGAGGTCGGAGGTGCAGACTTCCCGCTGACCCGACGAGACTCAAAGGATCTAGAG
>NW_020869188.1:270501-276786 GCF_003789085.1 Penaeus vannamei
GTATTAAACAACAGTATCGCGGCTATGCTTCGTTTGCGACGGGAATGAATGTTGAATTCATTCGAAACACGACGAAACCTATCAGAAAAGCGGTTTGGCGTGATTTCCAAATTTATTGTTAGCATTATTATCATGAAGGAAGAAAATACATATATGAATGAGATTTTGTAACAGTGAGGTATGAACTGTTTATTGAGGCGATGTGTTATTTTACGGTTCTGGACAATATTAGTGATAAAATAGAGAGAGAGAAACAAATGAAATGAGAGGTAAAGGAATATGAAAATATAAGTTTACACAGCGGCTCACAAACTTTTTTCGGAGGAATCATAAACTTACGCAGTACATTCTGCGGTACCCGTTTCTTTAACCCATAAACTGCTTCATACATCATACGATGAACAGCATGTAACTGTGACTTACGCCATATGATGTGAAGGATATTTTGAAACTTGGCGTCCCCTATATTTCGCCCCCATATATCTAAAACCAGTAAGAATTGTTTTGAGAACATTAGTAATGCCGATAATTGCGCACTACGGTTATGACCGCCGGATCCCAAATTGCGCTGTTTACGTGTTAGTCACTATATACTACCCCTGTGTATTTACCTTTACAGGAGAGTGGTCTTCGCTACTTTCACGGATTACTCGAAATTAAATAATCAAGGTTTACATGCCAAAATGACAAGCATAAAACCCACCATAAGAATGAGAGTAACTTAATGCATCTGAAGAGTTTTTATTTCGGGATCTTAAGGCATTCTTAGCCATAGCTTAGTTCCCATGACACCCGAAGATGCTGTCACAGCCTGTTGGGGAACCGCTGGTCTTGTCGACACTGTCCTTTACTGAGCTTCCTAATGGATCTACGTAATCATGCTTACAGATTCCGACATGCGGTGGTATCCACGTAGAATATGTAATATCCGAGTTATTTAAGGCGATGCGCGATTATTCTGACATTTACAATATTGGTAGCACTTTTGGTTAGTTATTGATATGTAAGAAGAGTTTCTGTGGCGTGGAAATGACTGACTCCCGAGTTTTAATTCAGTAGTTATTTTGCGCCTACAATATTCCAGCCATAGTTTGTGAAGTATGTACGAGGCCAGCCACCAACTCCCCCGTAATATACTGCTGTAACGCAACATACATCCGTTATCCCATCACCAGGTAAGGGTAGTTGGAAGTTAGGAACCCCGCATTCGCAAACAAGATTTAAAAAGTCGGACGAGCCCCTTTCCTAGTGACTTCGGGGACTGGCTGGTTCGCCTGATGAATCCCGAGCGCCACAGTTGGTACGCCTAATGCTGACTTAATTACGATTTGCAGTCACATTCATAGTGTTTCATGAGAAACACATTAGATCCGACTATCAGAATGTCAAATGTTTACAACTGTCATATTCCTTTAATCGTCGGCAAAGTTCAGGGTTATCAACATGAGCAAATCATATTCCATATTTTAAAAATCACCCAGAATTGTAGATTCCTTATTTTCAGGTCAGTGCCTGGGTATTCTTACTCACATAACCTTAATCTAAATGATGCGGGTTTTATTCTTTAAAAAGGCTGGGTAGATCTCGAAATTTCACAGCCGGCGGTTGATAAATGTAACTCTCCTAAGCACATACTGTAATATAGATGAATAGATTGAAAGATTAGATATGCACACACACACACACACACACACACACACACACACACACACACACACACACACACACACACACACACACACACACACACACACACACACACACACACACACATACAAATAGGCCTACATATGCACGTATATATGAAGCATGCAATTACCAGAAATTACGTTTATTAAATGTTTTGTTAATTTAAACTTTCAACTATAATATAAGTATCGATATGGTGAATTCTTGTTCTGCTCCTATATATACTATGATCAATGTGTTGCATATCTATAGATTGTATAAATTTTCTATATGTGAAACCTGTAAGGTCTTATACAGATAGGTAGATATATAGATAGATAGATTGGTGAGGAGAGGGAGAGGCAGACAGATATAGGTATAGACGTAGACTTCGATTTTTTTAATTTCCACTTGTAATACTGAGGTTAATCGCATGAGCTATAGGCTTATGCATTAATAATTCGGATAAAGTCAATGAGATTGTGTTTGAAACTTCGGATCAATAATCCTAATTCTGGTGACATATTGTTGATGATAGGAAGCTGAACGTATATGATCACATATTAGGATATAGGATGAGCCAAATTGCCTCCGAAACTAGTTAAGGCCGGTTACGTTTTGACTGATTTGGGTATGTGTGGTATGGAGAAGAATCCTTTCATTGAGTAGCGGAATGATAAAAGAGCCATATGTATGTGTCATACTTTTCATCAACAGCTTATAGTTATTGATATATTACTTTACTGGATGCATTTATATCAAATGGGCTGAGATGGATTTAAACTTCTTTCAAAGATATTGATAGTTTTCAGTTATCTTCCATCGATTGTGAGGCTTGTCTTGAGTAAGGAGAGCACGTTAATGTAAGATATTTGTTTAATATCAAAAAATGTAATGGTATAAATAGACTCGATAAATAGAATCAATTTTTCAGTAACCTCGACGCAGGGCCTTCTTGGCTCTGCCGCCACAAGGTTAAGCGTCTTGATGGATCGGTGCAGCGATATAGTGCCTTGACATTTGCTTCGCATTATTTACCAATAGTTGGCGTTGTCATAGTTGAACTCTTGTAGGAGGATGGTGTTTACATTATTCTTGATCCAGTTGACGAAACCAGGCACGTTGGCATAGACGCCAGGAACATTGTCCTCTCCACAGCCGATGCCCCAAGCCACGATACCTGCTTGGACGTAGCTGTTACCCAGGCCCTTGCACACGAGGGGAGATCCTCCATCTCCTGTGCAAGTATCGACGCCGGCGACGCCGCCTGCGCATGTGAAGGATGGGTGCAGCTTGAAAAGTTTTCCAAGCCTGGTTGTGCGAAGGGATTCCTGGCAGTCGTACTGGCTAACGGCGGGGAGCTCAACCTCCTTCAAGACGTTCTGGAACACTCCTTCCTTCCCGAACCTATCCTTGCCCCAGCCAGTAGCCCAGCAGTAGGACCCATCGAATATCTCTCCTTGTTCAGGGAGGCAGACAGTGTCCACGTTAGGTGCGAGTTCCACGGGGGAGTCGAGGAAGAGGAGAGCGAAATCGTTGAAGAGATTGGTGGGATTGAACTCGCGGTGGGTGACGACGTAGCCGACGTTGCGGTCCTGGTGTGGGTAGAGCTCATAAGCTTTCTGGGTGTCCCATTCCCCAAGGCGGACGTTGAGGGTGGTTGGGTTGATGTTGTAGACGCAGTGGGCGGCCGTGAGAACAACCTGAGGGTGGATGAGAGAGCCGCCGCAGACGTAGTGCTTTTCTTCCACATTATCCTCCGAGTATTCTGTCCTTAGCACCGCAGCCATCCATGGGAATTCGCCGAACTGCGCCTGGTTGGCCTGGAAGAGCATCGGTGCACCCAGTTAGAGAGAAGAACGGAACGGGAATGGGGCAAACATTCTTAGGGAGACAAATTTACATATATCCAAAAAAAATGTGTTATGTGTGTGTGTGTGGTGTGTGTGTGTGTGTGTGTGTGTGTGTGTGTGTGTGTGTGTGTGTGTGTGTGTGTGTGTCAGTGGGTGAGCGGATTAAGGGCATGTAGGTAAATTTGTGTTCGGATATATAAGGGTTATTTGATATTTCTCTCCATTCAGAGAGAAATATAGACAACTTCAAGTGTTGAAGCTACACAAAAAATACACGTGCCTTAAGAAATCGATTCTCATTCTCCACAAAGAATTCCTATGCATTAATAAAAAAAAGTCCTTGATGTGAGACGCATTACATCTAAAATCCCAACTTTGCTTTCAGATGTCGAAAGTGAAAGGGAAGAATGCACCATGCATTACACTTCAAACGGACGGGTCTATATTTAAGGCTTTTGTTAAGCATTTATGTATGATATATCTCTTTCTGAACTCGAATCATGGTACATCATCTTTATATACTCAGGAACTGTAGATGACATCTAAACTAACATACCAGTTGTCAGTAAGCTTGCTTTTGACAAACTGGTACAGTAGCCTAAGATATAATGTATTGCGAAATTACTGAGAACTAGTTTTGGAAGGGAACCCAGATTTATTTATTTATTATCATTTTTCTAAAAATAGATTGCCTACCAGATAATTATAACGTTTTGTAAGCTTTCAATAACACGAACAAACATAATCTAAAGAGAAAAGCACATATACTCACGGGGAAATCAACAATGCGGGCGTTGACTCCCTCTTCATTCCGTCTGCCGCACTGGGCCACGTACTTCGGGGGAGGGGGGGGTTTGCGGGTGGGGTCGGTGCAGCAGACGTCGAGGAAGCTTGGGCACTCCGAAATGAACTCCGTGGCTGAAGACCTCGCGGGCTCTGGGGTTGCAGACCTCGTGGCCTCTGTGTTGTTCCCGCCGAGTCGAGGCTTGATTCTGAAAAGGGAGTCAAGAGAGTGAGGGAGACGTCATGATAAACTCCGCAACAGGGTCAAGACTTGTATCTATTTTTTATATTGCGTTATTGGGCGTAGAGTTAAAATATAAAATATTTTTCTACACCATACTAGTAAAATAATAAGAAATTTAAACCCTAATATCGATATAGACTATTCCATCTGTAAACTATTCCGTCCCTGCACAGGTAATAAAGGGACACATACATCCCTCTTGTTGTTACAGTATACCTGTGGCTCTGTCTGACGTCGAACCCTGGGCACTGCAGAGGCCACAGCTGCAAGAGCTAACACCGCAGCGAGTACACGCATCCTGGAAACGTTGGAGAAATTTCATTAAGTAAAACGATAGCCTTCATGATACAGGCAATTGATACCGTGTGTATGGACATAAGAATATTTCAGATAAATCAATAAATTGCTGACAGGATAATGTGAGTTAAAATCCTCAGCAGTTGTCATAAGATCATCTGTATCACATGCTCCAACATCTGCAAGTCAGTAAATTCAAGTGTCCTTATATGTCTACCCTTCAAGATATCGAGGATTAAGTTCCCGTGTAATTTAGCGAAGCAAAAAACTGTCGCATGAATAGAGCTTTATATACACACATACTCTTTACATGATTGTAGGCACAGGGGAGAAGAATGAAGAGAGAAAGCAAGTACAGATGTAATCACAATTATGAGGAAAAGAACTGGAAACACAGCCTTGGAGAAAACGTTGAAAATAAACCTTTAATGCGGATGCACGACTATTTTAAGTGCTTACTCCCAATACTTTTTTTGTTTTTTGAAAGTGCAGTTAAGGGCAAAGACCGCGAGAATATGTTAAACTCAAAAAGACATGAGTGTCTTATCTTCACACCGTTGCCATTTACAGCCTTTGCGTCTTTTAAATTGCCTTATTTCCTCTAGTTCGAAATAGAATAACTTTAAAAAATAAAGTATATTTTAAGTCAAGGAGAAAACTAAAAAAAGTCAAAGATAACGGTACCGGCAGCCCAGAGAAAGCAGACTGAAGTTACCTTGTACAGTAAGTAAGTGAGCTGATCCTCCTGTATGTGTGTTCAGGTGAAAGCCAGGGCGCTGAGTGACAAGAAGATTCGCCGGGGCCGCTTTATATGCGGCCAGAAACGGTGGCTGAGTTGCCAAGGTCTCCGGGAAATTATTGACCCTGAGTATGTCACACCTTGCTTTGCTTTGCTTCGAATTTTCCAGACTTCGGCGATTATTTTCCTTCTGATGCTTAGAGGGAAAGAGAGAAAAAAGTGAGTCATTGGATCCTTGAGCAGAGCTTGGCCACAAAAAAGCACTGGTGTTCACCCACCCTTATCCCTCTATCCGTATTCACCGCCCTTCCTTACTCATCATCCACATCACCGAACATTTGCATAGTGCTTATTTTTCCTGTTTTTCCTTCGTTTACTTCGAGCAAGGTGGCCTGCGAAGGAAAGACAAAGTCCAGGAACTTTGGTCTCCCCTTTTTTCTCGGAATCCAGCATCGCCTCGGGATATACTTTAGTTTTCTCTCATAATTTCGCTATTACGATATCGGACTACTATTGTATGTCTAAGTACTGGGATTCCCGTTGCGTGATGGGCATGGGACTCTTGTAATGTAGTCTGAGGCTTTGTTGTTGTATGGGGATGGGACTTTCGCATATTCTGGTGCTATTTTCATTTTTTTCAGTGTTATGTATATTATGAAACCGATAAGTCTATTTTTCCTTGTCATTTGATATTCTTGTTC
>NW_020869188.1:279364-281864 GCF_003789085.1 Penaeus vannamei
CACACATGTATGTGTATACACACACATGTATGTGTATACACACACATGTATGTATATACACACGCATGTATGTGTATACACACACACACGTATGTGTATACACACACATGTATGTGTATACCCACACATATGTATGTGTATACACACACATATGTATGTGTATAACACTCCCACACACATGTATATATATACCTACACACATGTATATGTACACACACACATATGTATGTGTATACACACACATGTATGTTATACACACACATGATTGTACACACACGATATATGTGTACACACACAGAATATATGTGTACACACACACTCATGTATGGTGTACACACACATACATGTATGTGTATACACACACTCATGTATGTCTACACACACACATGTATGTGTATATACACACATGTATGTGTAATACACACACACATGTTTGTGTATACACACACTTATGTAATGTGTATACACACACATATGTATGTGTACACACACATCATGTATGTAGTATACACACACATGTATGTGTACACACAACAATGTATGTGTATACACACATGTATGTGTATACGTGTGTGTGTGTGTACACATACATGTGTGTGTATACACATACACTGTGTGTATGTGTATACACACCCATGTATGTGTACACACACACACATGTATGTAACACACACATGTGTACACACACTGTGTGTGTATCACACACATGTATGTGTATGTGTACATACATGTATGTGTACACACACACATGTATAAGTACATAAACATATGTGATATTTGTGACACAACATATTATGTGTACACACAAATATGTTACACACATGTATGTGTACAACACACTGTATGTGTACACACACATGTATGTGTACACACACATGTATGTGTACACACACATGTATGTGTCACAACATTATATGAACACACATGTATTGTACACACACATGTATTGTTACACACACATCACGATTACAAGCACACACACGCATGTGTACTACACACACATATACCACACACGTATTGTACACACACAACGTATGTGTACCACACACGTATTGTACACACACACGTATGTGTACACACACACACTATGTGTACACACACACACGTATGTGTACACACACACACGTATGTGTACACACACACACGTAACACACAACGTATGTGTACACACACACGTATGTGTACACACACACACGTATGTGTACACACACACACGTATGCAGACACACGTGTGACACACACACACGTATGTGTAACACACACACACGTGTAACACCACACACGTAGTTGTAACACACACACACGTATTGTACACACACAACATTTTTACACACACACAACGTATGTGTACACAGACCACCCTACAAACACAATGTGTACACACACACACGTATCGTACACACACACACATTGACACACACACACGTATCTACACACACACCGTATTGGTACACACACACACGTATCTGTACACACACCCACACGTTGTGTATCTGACACACACACACACACACATATGCTGTACACACACCAGTATCTCTACACACACACACGTATGTTACCACACATACGTATGTGTACACACACACACACACACGTATGTGTAACACACACATATGTTATGTGTATACACACACGCACATGTATGTGTATACACACACTCATGTATAGGTATACACACACATGTATGTGTATACACACACACATGTATGTGTACACACACACTCATGTATGAGTATACACATATGTATGTGTACACACACACAACGTGATACACAGACACACATATGTGTACAACACACACTATCTGTACACACACACACGTATGTGTACACACACACACGTATCTGTACACACACACACGTATGTGTACACACACACACGTATCTGTACACACACACACATATGTGTACACACACACACGTATCTGTTACAACACCACACTATGTGTACAACACCCCACGTATCACAACACACACACGTACTACGTGTAGACACCACACACACACGTTGTGACACACACACATCAACATATGTATGTGTATACACACACACATGTATGTGTATACACACACTCATGTATAGGTATACACACACATGTATGTGTATACACACACACATGTATGTGTACACACACACTCATGTATGAGTATACACATATGTATGTGTACACACACACACTCATGTATGAGTATACACACACATATGTATGTGTATACACACACTCATGTATGAGTACACACACACACATGTATGTGTATACACACACACATGTATGTGTATACACACACACATGTATGTTTACACACAAATATAATCAAACGCACATGGACGTACACTCAGGCTAATCCAAAGAATCTCAATACGGAATTCGAGAACACGAATGCACACATGTATAGACACGTAGCGAAAGTTAACATCCTTTAGGATGATAGAAATCGCGCTCCGCAGTCTGAAGGTAAACGTGACGCGGGGCTCCGCTCTCCCGACGGAGCTGCGG
>NW_020869188.1:296864-299364 GCF_003789085.1 Penaeus vannamei
AGAATTCCAAAGACAAGTCTATTCTTGTCCCAAGCACGTCAGTTCTAGCCTTATGAATAAGCAATTTTTCCATAACATGTAATATCTATCCTTCTTCAGGGAGAACGGAAATACCAGGAATTGCAACATGATATAGGTGTAGAAACAAAAACCACGATTGCATGTCAGATAAAGCTATATAGTCTAATATATAGTTATATTTTCCAGCCCTAGCAAAGGTCTCTATAGTCTAAAGTAGATTTTAAAATTTTAAAAACTGATGAATAAGTAACATTTTTGTCAGAAAAAAGAAAGAAGAAAAGAAGAAAGAAAAAAAAAGAGAAGGAAGGCATTGAAGACAAGGGGCATTGCAACATAGATGCTAGAACGCAAGAAAGATTTTGAATATTGCACCGAAAATATAGGTAAGAGAAAATCATCTTTTATTTCAATACATCCACTAAATTAAACGTTTCTACAAATTTATCCGACTATTTAAGGCTTTTGTAAAGTTGACATAGCATGCAAAACCATAAAAAATGTAGAAACAATGCATATTGCAATAAAAAGACTTACTTTTCATTTTAGTAACAAGGAAAATGCAATAACTGAGCTTCATTATCAAGAATGTTGTAAGTTGTAATAATTACAATAACTGTCGTAGCCGGAACTTAGTGATTTGACTATATGTTATAATAATAATAATAAACATAAATATAAATATTATAATAATTGACTGTAAAAGCTATAGCGATGCAATAGTTCTTTAAGAATAATAACAATGATAATGGCTGTTACATTAACTATAATGATAATTGTACTGAGAATAAAGATCACAAAGATGATGATAATACTAAAATAACGCAGATATTATAAATAATTATGATAGCAATAGAAAACATACGTGATAATAGCAATAACAGTAGGGACAAGACATGATAGTGGTGAAATAGTAATTGATGACAATATATAAATGAAAATGACAATCGCAGTAATACCAATAAAAACAACAATAGGAGCACTAGGATTATGAACAATTATAGTAGATGATTATGTTAACCTTTCCGTGCGGGATATGATGGCTATAGTGGTACCCCGGGCCAGGCACTATTTAAGGGGTAGGATCACATGCCTTAATGATGATAATAATTATAATAATAATTGATACTACTACTATACTACTACTGCTACTAATAATAATCATAATAATCATAATAATCATAATAATCATAATAATCATAATAATCATAATAATCATAATAATCATATAAATAATATATAATAATAATTAATGATGATAATAATAATAATAATGATAACAATAATAATAATAATAATATTATTATTATTATATTAACAAATTGATATAATGATAATAATAATAACAATAATAGTAATAATAATATGATGATATAATGATAATAATGCATGATAAATAATAACAATAATAATAATAATAATAATAATAATAATAAATAATAAATAATTAAATAATAATAATATAATAATAAGATAATAAAAATAATAATAATAAAATAATAATAATAATAACAACAACAACAATAATAATAATAATAATAATAATGTTAGTAACAATAATAATAATAATTATTATAATAAAATAATCATAACAGCACAATATCAATAAAAAGTAATTGTTATTCTAATAATCATGACAATGATAATAATAACAAGACAAAAACCAACTAGGATAATAGAATGAAAATATTAATTTTACCGTCGAAACTTACTTCATGCCATCAGTCATTTAAAAATATATCAATTCGTTATGAAAATTAGAATTAGATTTGAAATAATGAATGGTTCATTATAATCTACACATTATATATATTCACTTTGCGGATTTTCGGTTAAATTAGGGGAATAAGTACAAATTATGACGGTAATTGAGCGTGGACGAAAATTACTTATTTGTAATTGGATAATAAATTAATAATTAGAATTGATATAATGTTAGAAATATGACACTAAAAAATAGAACGCATAACATCCATCTTATCCAATCATGTGAACACATTTATATATTATATGGGTCATATCATTATTTATTATATGGGGATTGTGTTTTTAATTATCATCTATTGTTGTTGTTGCCTGCTATTTAATTCATCCTTATCTATTCATTATAACGATTCATATTAATATTAATATCATGTATATATATATGATTATATATATAATATATATATATATAATATAAACCACAATCACAACATATATTATAATATTAATATTATAATATAATATAATGTTTGTGTGTGTGTGTGTTTCAACAATATTACTTTACCTATATATTATTATTAATGTCTATTCATACATCTCATTAATATTCATTATTTTATTTTCACATTTCAAGTTATCGGACAGCAGCTTTATTCCACATATTCCGGGAAATCGCAAAAAGGTGAATTTATATATAATAATGTTATAAGTAATTTTAATCATAGATAGATTAACCAATGTATAATTAATTCAAAATCTAATTCTTTGAATTTTCATT
>NW_020869188.1:338608-341108 GCF_003789085.1 Penaeus vannamei
AGAAAAAAAAAAAACATGTTTCAGTTCTCTCCTTTTCTCGGTTTGCTACTAATCTCACTCCTTAAATCTCCCTTAAATCCAATCCTTCCCTAAATCTACCACTTTCTTTCTTTTCATCCTTCTCCACTTTCTTAACTCACATATCACATTCCTTCCTTCCTCCATCCCCCTTTAATTTTCTCCCTCCCCTGTTCTCTTCTTAGCCCCTCCCCGTTCTTTCTTCCCTAAGTGCTCTTTCGTCTTCTCTCTGCCTTTCCCCTTTTCCATCTTACCCCCCCCCCTCTCAGATGGTCGAGTAGAGAGGAAGGAGGGAGAGAGAGAGAGAGAGAGAGAGAGAGAGAGAGAGAGAGAGAGAGAGAGAGAGAGAGAGAGAGAGAGAGAGAGAAGAGAGAGAGAGAGAGAGAGAGAGAGAGTGAACGAACAAGAACGAGAGAGAGAGAACGATTAAGAACGAGGGAGAGAGAGACAACGAACTAGAGCAAGAGAGAGAAAGAGAGAGAGAGAGAGAGAGACAGAGAGAGAATCAAGGAACAAAAAATGCCGTTATGCCTTTATTAGCAACTTCATTACTTAAAAAAGCAAACTTTGTAACCATTCTGCAATACTTACTAGAGTTGTGTCATTCTCAAACATCCTTCGATCGATCTCTGTCTCATCTTCCTCGAACTCCGTTTTCTGTTTCACCTTAAGTTCCATTATTGGCTTCTTGCCCTTTCGGAATCGCATTTCCTTCTGCCTCTGATGTTCATTAGTATGCAAAAGAGCTTTATCAGTAAGGAGCATTTACTATCACTATTGTTGGTTTCTCTATTGCATCATTTACTGCATTTTGTTTTTCCTCGACTTGCATGGTGTCCTGAATCTACATTTTAATATATCAGTGAAGGTGGCGATTGTATATAGGCCTACATGTATATAGAATGTATATAGGCCTAAACTAACACACACACACACACACACACACACACACACACACACACAACACACACACACACACACACACACACCTACACACATACTCAAGAGCGTCATTTTTGCTTGTCTACATTTTATTAAAGTTTCCTTCCTCAATCTCACTCCCAAAAATACAAAAGAATTAAATGATCCATTTAGATTTACTTTATATATATATATATATATATATATATATATATATATATATATATATATATATATATATATATATATATATATATATATATATATATATATATATATATATATATATATATATATATATATATATATATATATATATATATATATATATATATATATATATATATATATATATATATATATATATATATATATATGTATATATATATATATTATATATATATATATATATATATATATATATATATATATATATATATATATATATATATATATATATATATATATATATATATATATATATATATATATATATATACCTTTTTCATCATCAGATCCAGGGCTTGAATACAAATTTCAACATTTCCTTCTACTTACAAATATACGTATTTTTACATCAATACTAATTACATACCTTCTAAGTACACATAACAAAGGGCATAGCGATAGACCGATAAACATGAAGACATCCATACTTCAACTTCATTTTCTTGATATTAATTTATTCATACATCCTTCACTAGGAAATGTCTGCCGAGCTCTTCAGTTCCCGGAAGACTTTCGCTTTCATGGAATATCAAGCGACAAGGCGAAGGCATGCCACTAATTTGCATATGAGGAAAGTTACGACCTTAATCAGCTCACGTGACCCCCAGGCCGACGGCGCTTGGCCCTCTCGCCAAAGGATTTGCTTCGATAGCGCTCTCCTCTTGTTTTTCTTCTTTCTTTCTTTCTTTTTCTTTTTCTTTCGTTCTTCGTATTTTCTTATTTTCACTATATATATTTTTTAAATCTTACTTTGTTCACTCGCTGTATCTGTCCTTCCATTCATTCATCAGTCAGTCTATCTGCTTATTGATCTACCTATATATTTGTCTACATTTATCTATTTATCTATCTATCAACCTGATCTCTGTCTATCTATTGATCTATATCTGCTAACAGTTACTGTAAGATGACAATAATAATGGTAAACATTTATTATATTGACGGTTATTACTATTGACATCCTTACATTATTGTCATTGCTTTTAATAATTGTTGGTATTTTTATAATAATAATCTGTTTCCTTTTTTTCCTTTTTAATTTTCAACGAATTTCTAATTTCCACATCTGAGGATAGACTAGTATCGTATATAATACGGCTTGATATCTTTAATCATCTTTGTGCATGATCCATGGTAAATGCATGGTATAAAGGATAATATGCACCGGAAATTATTTGAAAAAATGCCCCAGGAGAAAAGCTTGTATATTTTGAAGAAAGAATGTGAAACAATATATATATTTTGGGATATAAAGCGAGACAGAGGAATCAAGAGACAATATAAAACCTCATTTATATTTAAACAAAAGGATAATTCAACATGATCTAGATAT
>NW_020869188.1:353608-358401 GCF_003789085.1 Penaeus vannamei
CAGTTAACCCGACCGACTTTATTTTTTGCCGATAAAAATGCCTTCTCAAATTCTTATCCCTTTCCGTCAAACACAACTCTAAAGACCTAAAGCGTTTTAAGCAGGGGAGCGCTTGGGCAAGAATTCTTGCCGATAGGCCAAGCGCTGTGCCGTTCCCTGCTTAAAACGCTTTCCAAGGCAGGCAGGCCCTGTTCAGTGATGCCAGACATGTAGAAATGTCATTTTATAAAGTACAAATCATAACAGTCATTGATGAGCATAGTAATATCAAAATAACACATAAAATATACATACTTGGGTTTTAAAAGCAATATTCCCACCAACAATCTCGGAAAGAGATAACTTATGCACAAGTCGAGGATGGAGTTCATTTCACTGGCGGTGGTAACACTTTGAGCGCGTAATTCAAAACAACTGACAAGCTAGCGCCGCATTAAGATGGCAGAGTAAATCCACCCAAACATCTTAACAAATCGCAATATTTTCTATATTCATATAAAGTGCCTCTAAAACAATGACACACACTTCCGATTGACAGCCATTTCATTCTGACGCGTTATCAAAACAAATGAATATCCCTGAATTAAATTATAGGCCTACCCATTCCCATATATCCCATTTTATGAGGTTAAATATAACAAGTCACCGAATACAATATCAGCAGAACAGAATTCCTCAGACTTTTTTCACTTGAATTATTCTTTATTTCATAGAATAGCAGATATATTCTCGATTTAGAGAGACGAAGAGTTTAACAATAAGAGGTAAATTGTTCGTCTTATAATAATTTATTATTTATATGTAACACTTTTTATTCCCTTAATCTCCATTATCTCCTTTCGTTTTCAGTTAATTTCAATTGCTTTGAATATGATTTTAAGAAAATTACAGAATCAGATACCGTGAATAAATTATTTATCTGATAAGATATTAAGCGAAGTTCCGAGCCAACGCCCGCATTCGAAGGATCGTGACCAGTACGGTACGCGACCGACGCTGTTGCCATGGTGACGGTACACCGCTTGACTTAGCAAGCGCAACTCTAGCCATCTACGGAGGTCGCTTGAGAAAGCAAGCGAAATGCTTGCGTTAGCAAGAAAAACGCTTGAGATTTCAGGCAAGAACTTTCCCTGCTTAAAACGCCTCTAGTTTTCAAAGACACCGCCCGAAACACAACCCAAAACAACTCAAAACAACCCACAACACAATCTCTAACGCCACGACGGATAGATTTATGACCACCCAAGCACACGGAGCAAACTGCGGGATTGCGTCTGGTCCATTGGCACTCGCTGACGACCGGCAATCTGCACGGGGCGAGCGCGCATCATCTCTATATCAAACGGCAGCCCCTGACTGAGGTTTTAAGGATAAACAAAGATTTTGCTTTTTGAATTTACTGTTTTATTTTTCCATTGTTGTAAATAGGTCTAGGAGGCAGGGTCCAGAGTGAGGTGGGGTCCACGATCAGGTTCATTATCTCATCTCTTAAAAAAGAAAAGAAAGAAAAAAAAAAACGAAAAAAAAAATAAAAAAATCATGACCTACCTTTCGAGGAAGTCAGTCCTGCTATTTTCTTTTACTTGACTTAGTCTCGTCTGCTCTCTCTCTCTCTCTCTCTCTCTCTCTCTCTCTCGTCTCTCGTCTCTCTCTCTCTCTCTCCTTCTCTCTCTCTCTCTCGGTCCTCCTCTCATCTCTCTCTCTCTAGGTGGATAGTTTATAGTAGTTCATCTTGTTTACCTACATTCCTTATGGTATTGGTTCATATTCTAATTCAGTAATTTGTGTTTAAAGAATTATGGTTTCTGTGTTGCAATATTACAATCTTATCAATTGTTATCACATTCTCCATACCATTATACACACGCAATATCATCATCATTAACATCCTTTTATTATCTCGACGAAATCACAATCATCCATCATGCATTATCGAACCATCATTGACACCATCGACCCACATTCATCACATCATCATCATCATCAGATTATTCGTTTTCAAATAATCATTAAAATAACTTCTTTGCTGCGGCGGTTTTTTTTTTTTTCTTTTCTTTCTTTTTGAGGAGGGGGGGGGCGGTTATAAGAGGAATATCTCAAGATTGATGCTGCGTCATTAACCCTAAATAAAATAAGTGTATTATGACAGAAATATTAACAAATAGGGCACAAAATGCCCCCCAAAATATATTAAGGATAGCATTGACATGCTGTATCGCATGACACAATAATATAAATATAGATGTTTACGTAAATCTGGGCCTTATGATACATTTTTCGTCTTTTACAAAAGAAAAGTTTAAAAAGGAAATAACAGTTTATATTTAAGAGAATTGTCAGCATTACCAAGCGTGTCGTTTGATAATTAAAGTCGTTTCTAAGACTGGAATTAATAGGGATTTTTAGTCGTGTTCTTTGGAAGATTAGGAAATATATCTAACCAAGATATACTGAAATAAAAACATACACGATATCCATATAAGTCTTGAAAAAGTATTAACAAGAAAAAAAAAAGAAGAAAAAAAGGACTAATAATCTTGAGTCATTGTAATCTTAAACTCCTTACTCCCAGAAAAAAAGAGAAAATACTGCTTAGGGCTTTTTTAATCTTGCCTAATTAGGAATTATTTTCGCCTTGAGTAAATATCGCCCCTAACAAGCCTTTCACGGCCGAGCCCGAAGAGGAGGCTGGGAGCGCGTGGGTCGTAAGGTTTCATTATCGCCGAATGAAACGGGAAACTTTTTCGGTTCGAAGCTTCGAATGGGTCGGGATCACGTCATTATTTTTTCGTATTTTTCTTCTTGATTGTGTTATAACTTAGCGTTGTGCGAATGATGCATAAGAG
The DNA here is from genome assembly GCF_003789085.1 of Penaeus vannamei. NCBI lineage: Eukaryota > Metazoa > Arthropoda > Malacostraca > Decapoda > Penaeidae > Penaeus > Penaeus vannamei. The sequence continues at coordinate 356,455 of NW_020869188.1, forward strand.
GAAAATAGCGAGAAGGAAAAAGAGAAAGGGAGCGCGTGCATCGTAAGGTTTCATTATCGCCGAATGAAACAGGAAGCTCGAGATGGGTTGAATTACATTTTTTTTTCTTTTTTTCTTTTTTTTTTTCTTTTTTTTTCTTCTTGTTTATGTTATAACTTAGCGTTGTGCGTGAGATATACGAGCGTTGATGTTTTAAGTGTAGGAAGCAAAGGAGCAAATGATACATAGGAGGAAAATAGCGAGAAGGAAAAGGAGAAAGGAAGCGCGTGAGTCGTAAGGTTTCATTTTCGCTGAATGAAACAGGAAACTTCTTCGGTTCGATGCTTCGAATGGGTCGAGATCACGTCATTTTTTTTCTTTTTCTTATTTTCATTATTAATTATTTTCTTATTTAAAACTAATTTTTCCTTATTTTTCTATATGTTTATAATTTAGCGTTGTGCGTGAGATATGCGAGTGTTGATGATTTAAGTGTAGACTGCAAAGGAGTTCAAGAAGCAAATGATACATAGGAGGAAAATAGCAAGAAGGAAAATAAGAGAGGGAGCGCGTGAATTGAGATCTTTATTTTTTATTATTTTTATTATTTTTGTTTATGTTAAAACTTGTACGTAAGATATACGAGTATTAATGATGAAAGGAATTCAAAAAGCAACTAATACAAAGAAGGAAAATAGCGAGAAGGGAAGGGAGAAAGACAAGGCTGGACGGAATGAGCTAAGGAAGGAGGGATAGGAAAAGATGGCGAGGTGTGCATAGGTTTAGGAAGGAAGAGAGAAGTGAATATAGGAAGGAAGAAATGTATGGAAACGGGGGATAGGAAGGAAGGGAGGGAAAAATAAATGGAAAAAAAGGAAGGAGGGGGGATAAGAAGAAAGGAAGGGAAAAGGGAAGGAAGGGAAGGAATAGGAAGGAAGGAAGGAGAAATAAAGAGAAAAAAAAAAGAAAAAAAGAAAGGAAAGGAAAAACAAATTCCGTGCATGCAATCCATCTAGAAGTATGTAAGATTAAAATAAAGGCCTGAGCATACAATAGAAGCATACACATGTAACAAATGAATACGCCCAGAAAGGAGAGATAAGGGGGGAGAAAGAAAGATATGAGCGAGAGAGAGCAGAGAGAGGAGAGAGAGAGAGAGAGAGAGAGAGAGAGAGAGAAAGAGAGAGAGAGAGAGAGAGAGAGAGAAGGAAGTGAGAGGAAAGGGAAGAGAGAGAGTGAGAGAGATGAGAGAGAGAGAGAGAGGGAAGAGCAGAAGAGAGAGAGAGAGAGAGAGAGAGAGAGAGAGAAAGAGAAGGAGAGAGAGAGAGTGAGAGAGGGAGAGAGGGAGAGATGAGAGAGAGTGAGTGGAGTGAGTGGAGAGAGAAGAGAGAGAAGAGAGAGAGAGAGAGGAGAGAGCAGAGGAGAGAGTAGAGAGAGGATGAGAAGAAGAGAGAGAGATAGAGAGGAGAGAGAAATGCGCAAAAAGAAAGAGGAACAGATAGCAGAAACGCGGCAAAGAGACGAGGGAAGGAAGGAAACCCATCCTGAAACAGACTGAGGATAAAGTTTGTATTAAACGCAAGAAGAAAACAAAAAAAGATAGATAGAGAGATAGATAGGCAGATAAGCTAGCGCAGAGAGAGAGAGAAGATCGGAGAGAGAGAGAGAGAAGAGAAAGGTGATGATAAAAGGGAGAAAGGATATTTAACGAGGCGACGAATGAATAGACGGACTGGGACAGGGGTTCTTCTTAACTCCATCTAGACCGGTGATACTTGTGTCCTCTTCGTTTCCGGATGGTTTCGCTCTCTGTTCTTGTCTTGTGGTCTGTGCTGTTTGTCTGTCTATCTATCCCTCTTTTTGCTCTTTGCCTTTTGCTCCTCCTTCTCTTCTCTTCTGGTCTTCTCTCCTGCTCTCTCTCTCGTCTCCCGTTTCTCGTCTGTCTCTCTCTCATTCGCTCTCCTCTCT
>NW_020869188.1:358501-361001 GCF_003789085.1 Penaeus vannamei
CCCTTCTTATCCCATCTCCAGCAAAGCCTTTTCTTTTCCCCTTTTTCTCTCTCTCCCTCTTCCTGTCTTTATCTCATTTCCTCTTCGTTCCCTTTACCTTTTTACCCCGTTCTTTCTCTTCTTTTTCCCTCCTTCTCCCTTTCGTTCTCTTTCCTCTTTTTATCCTTCCCCTCTAGTATATACCCATAACTATTCCTCGTTTCGCCCTCTTCCTATCTTCGCCACCTTCCCGTTTTACCTATCTCCATTTATTCTCGGCTATCCCGTTTCTCTCCTCTTTTTCTTCCTTTTCCCTTTCCCCTCCCCTTCCAATCCCTTTTCTATTGTCTTTCTTCTCTTCTTACTTCCCTTCCTCCTGCCCTCCTTTCCCCTTCCTCTCCTACCCTTCTTCTATTCTTTCTCTTTTCCTCCTCTTTTTTGCCGCTCCATATCCCATCCCCCTTCCTTTTCCCCTCTTCCTCCCTCTTCCCTTCTCTCCCCTCTCCCCTATTTCTCTAAGCTAGGGTCTTCCGATTAACAAACACATTTCTCACGTTTTGGCGTTAAATAATTTTCGAATTAAAAACAAATGGCACCCTTTTGTTGAACCAAATATACACGCACACAATAAAATGAATAAATAATAATAATAATAGAACAAATAATAATAATAATAATAATAATAATAATAATAATAATAATAATAATAATAATAATAATGACAATGACATGATAAGATAATGATAATGATGATGATAATGATAATGATAATGATAATGATAATGATAATGATAATGATAATGATAATGATAATGATAATGATAATGATAATGATAATGATAATGATAATGATAATAATGATAATGATAATGATAATAATGATAATGATAATGATAATAATGATAATGATAATGATGATAATGATAATGATAATGATAATGATAATGATAATGATAATGATAATGATAATGATAATGATAATGATAATGAATGATAATGATAATAATAATGATAATGATAATGATAATAATAATGATAATGATAATGATATAATAATAATAATGATAATAATAATAATAATAATAATAATGATAATAATAATAATAATAATAATAATAATAATAATAATGATGATAATAATAATAATAATAATAATAATAATAATAAATAATGATAACAATAATGATGATAGGTTGGTTTGTTTTTGTTTTTAGTTTATATCGTTGTTCCTTTTGTTAGTGTCTTATTTCGGCCGTTTTCCTACCTGTTGTTATCAGAAGTAGTAGTAGCAGAATTTACAAAGATAATCATTTCCATTATACCCTGATTATTGTGATTGTTGTTATCAATATTGTCATTAGTACTGTTTTCTTCACAATCATTTTTGTTATCATTAGGATCATACAATTCTAGGAATAACCATACAATAACAATAATTACAAGAATTTGAAATTACATAATATCTGCCTTATCAGTAAATCATTAATAGTTTTAATCGATGTTGTCTGTATTTGGCCTATACTTTAATTTTTTTAAAATCTTATCATTATTATTAGTGGTATATTTTATTATCGCTACTACTATCATCATTATTATTCGTATCATCGTCATTGTCATTATCTTCATCATCGTCATTGTCATTATCATCAATAATGATATCATTATGATTATTTTCATATCATTTTTTCACATCATCATCATTATCATTATCCCCATTACTAATATCTTTATCATTGTGTTGTTATTATTGCTATCATCATTGTTGGCATTATCGCTATCATTATTATCATTATCATTAATACTATTATCATTTTATCAATAAAAGTAATGATAGTTATTTTCCTATTACCTTTTATATTACTGTCAATATTCATAATAAAAATGATGATATCATCATCATTATTAGTAGTATTGTTATTATTATCATAATCATCATTAAGTCCTTATTATCATCATTTTTATTACCATTGCTAATTACAATCATTATCATCACATTTATCATTGTTATTATTATCATTACCATTATTTCTATTACTCTCATTATTGTTTTGTTACATTATTACTTTTACCATCATTATTATCATTACTATTACTATTATCATTATTACCTTTATTATAATTTTCATAATTGTTACTATCATCATTATTATCTCCGGCCAAAAGGTTATATTTTTGGTAGCGCTGATTAGTTAGTTCGTTTGTTGTTTGTTCATTGGGTAATTGGTTACCAGAATAACCCAAAAAGTTGAGAACATTTTTAAGGATTTTTCTCTGAAAGAAAGAAAGAAAGGAAAGAAAAGAAAGAAAGAAAGAAAAAAAATATATAGGAAAAGAAATTTTTTTACCAGAGGCTTGTCTTAGCCTAACTTAGTTGCCATTAAATTTTAGTCACTAGTGTACTTGAGAAAGAGGTGATTTTAATGAAATTCTTCATGTGTGACTTATTTCATTGCTTTGGCGGAGGCATGCGCACTCAGATGCACATGCACACAAGCGCACGCACACATGAACACACAAAAAA
>NW_020869188.1:366001-378501 GCF_003789085.1 Penaeus vannamei
ATATATATATATATAATATATATATATATATATATATATTATATAAATGCATACATACATACATACATACATATATATACATATACATGCATACATATATATGTGTGTGTGTGGTGTGTGTGTGTGTGTGTGTGTGTGTGTGTGTGTGTGTGTGTGTGTGTGTGTGTGTGTGTGTGTGTGTGTGTGTGTGTGTACAAACGCACACAATTATACGTCTATTATATATATACATACTCATATATAAGTATGTGTGCGCATGTGTATGATTATGAGCGCGCACGATCGCGTATGTGTGTGCGCATATATGAAAAAAAAGAAAAAAAGGAAAGTACAAAACATTCGCGAAGAAAAGAACGCCGAGGAGAATAGAAAATAGAATATTATAAGAATTAGACAAGAAAGCTCTCTGTCGCCGAAGAAAAGTTTTCACAAAAGTCCTGAATTTTCGGAGCGGAAATAAGGCAGGATAATTTAAGAGGATTTGAGGGCATTACTGAAGCCCCTACAAGAAGTTGCTCTTTTGTTTATTGTCGTTTTTTATGGATGTGAGGCTGCTATGTATTGAAATTATTTTGGTCAGCATTGTCTGTTCTTTATCTTCATTACGTCTTGATATCATCATTATCATTATCATCAACTATTATCATCATTATCATCGTCATCATCATCACCAACATCATTATCATCATCACCACCACCATCACTCCCATAATCCATCATCCTCATCATTATCATCATCATCACCACCACCACTACCATCATCATCATCGTCACCACTACCATCATCACATCTACCATCATCATCATCATCATCATCATCATCACCATCATCGTTGTCACCACCACTGCCACCACCGCTTATCTCTGAAACAATTAACAAAAAACGAATATTCTGTAGATTTACAAAGTTCTTTATTTAAGCCTTGATTAAATTGTATCTTGGTCCTATCAGACAAGTAAACTGTAATGGTATTATCATTATATTCTATCATTGTTCTTATCGTTGTTGTTATTATCATTATCATCATTATTCTTATCATTGCCATTACAATTGTTATTATCGTTTTTTTTTAATTATTATCATTATTATTATTATCATCATTACTATTTTTCATTCAGTTGTCACTATAATTATTACTATTATTGCTTTTTAGCATTGTTATTATTAGCATTATTCTTATTATCATATTTATTATCATTGTCAATATTACTATCATTATGACCACTTATCATTATTGTTATTATTGTTACTTTTATCATTTTTGCTATTAATAATATTATTGTTAATATTATTATTAATGTTATTATTATCATTATTATATTATTATCATTATTATTACAATTGTTATCATTATCATTATATCATTATATATTATTGTTATTATCATTATTATCATAATTGTTATCATCATCATCATTATTATCATTATTACTATTATTATCATCATCATAATCATTGTTATTGTCATTATTTTCATTATCATTATCATCATTATCATTACTATCATTATTATCCTCATTGTATTTGTTATCATTTTTGCTGTTGTTGGTATTGTTCTTGTTGTTTATGTCGTTCTTGTTGTAAATTTTATCTTTATTATTACTACTACTAGTAGTAGCATTATTGTCATCATCATCATTATTATAGCTTATTATCATTGGTATTATCACCATTATTATCATTTTCATTATAATAACAATTATTGTTATTATCATCATTATCATTATCATTGTTATTATTGTTATTGTTATTACTATCATCATTATCATTATTATTACTATTATCTTTATCATTTATCATTTTCAGCGTCATCCCCTTCCTGATATGGTTTTGTTGTTGTTATTGCCATTAAGAGTTACTTTTTTATCGTCATTTCCATTATTTCTGTGTTATTATTTGCAATCAAAATCCTGCTTTTATTACCACTATTATCATCACTAATATCATTTACGTCAAGATGTTGATCACCATTATCAATATAACCATTACCATTATTATCAGTTATTACCATTGCCATAAGAATACTAATAACCCTCAACAGGATCATAAAACAAGAAAATGAAATAAAATAAATGAAAAATACGAAGACAAAAATCGACAGCAGTAGATATAGAGAACAAAGAAAAGATAAACAACCAGAAAAGAAGAAGAAGAAGAAAGGAAAAAAGAGAAAAGAAAAAGATGGAGAAAGTAGGAGAAAAAAAAGAAAGAAAGAAAGAAAAAGAAGATAAAGAAAGGAGAAGAAAAAAAAAGAAAGAAGAAGAAGAAAACACACACACAAAAACAAACCAGTGAACACCGTAACACATACTAACGACGGCTCTCGTGCTAAAAATAGCCTCAGCGCGGGTTCGCTTCTCGCGCGCTCTGCCGACGGTCCGAGCTGTCAATCATCCGTCAAGCGAAGGAATTTCATCATGTAAACCATTGGCAAAAAAAAAAAAAAAAAAAAAAAAAAAGAGAGAGAGAGAGAGAGAGAGAGAGAGAGAGAGAGAGAGAGAGAGAGAGAGAGAGAGAGAGAGAGAGAGAGAGAGAGGAGAGAGAGAGAGAAGAGGAAAAAAAGGAATAAAAAGTTTTGGTTTATAATGGCGTTGAGAGATTTTTTTTTTTTTTAGTGATTTGTGATTAAAAAAAGGGGGAAAAAGTTTGGTGGGTTTATAAATGGCTTTGAGGGAATTTTCTTTTTATCCTTTAATCTCTTTTAGTGATTTGTGATTTGGAAAACAAGAAAAAAAAAGTTCGGTGGGTTTTTCAATTACTTTGAGATATTTTTCTTTAATCTCTTTTAGTGATTTGTGATTTGCAAAAAAAGGAAAAAAAAAAGTTTGCTGGGTTTATAAATGGCGTTGAGAGATTTTTTTTTTTATGTGATTTATGATTTGTGATTTTTTAAATGCTTGTTTGCATATCTATTCATTTATTTGTTTCACTTATTTTTTCTATTTATCCATTAACTCTTTACATTCCCTTATTAAATAATTAATCAACTGATTAATTTTCCATTGTTTTATTTGATCCGTTATCATTGTTATTATTGTTTGATTATGATTATGATAATGAAAACGATAATAATTATTATCACTACTGTTATTATTATTATTTATTATTTTTACTTTGGTAAAAAAAAATATTTATTTTTTCTTTTTGAGTTATCCTGCTAACCATCCAACAAACAACAAACAAACTAACCACAAACATAACTTCCTTTGCGGAGACAACAATGATGATAGTAATAATAATGATGCTAATGATAATTATTACAATAGTTGTCAATATGATAATGATCTCAATACTGAAAACAATACTAACAGCAACGATGATAATAATGATAATGATAATTATAATGATAATGATAAAGATGATAATAATAATAATGATAATAATGATGATAATAGTAATGATGATAATGATAATTATAATAACAACAACACAGATAATGACGATAATGATAATAATAATAATGATAATAATAATGATGATGATGATAATAATAATAATAATAATAATAATAATAATAATAATAATAATAATAATAATAATAATAATAATAATAATAATAATAAATAATAAAAATAATAATAATTGATAATAATAATAATAATAATAATAATAATAATAATAACAATAATGATAATAATTGATAATGGTAATAATGATGATAATAATAATATAATAATAATAATAATAATAATAATGATGATGATGATGATGATAATGATAATAGTAAGCGGCTTAGTTAGCATGTTTCTCTACAAAACATATCCCTTACGTCCAACTTTGACTTTTGAATGATAATAGTAATAACATTAATGATAACGATAATGAGAATGATAATAATTATAATGATAATAATAATGATCATGATAATGATTATAATGACAGTGATGATGAAAATGATGATTAATTTCATTACTACTAGTATGACTTTTAGTATTGAAATTAAGGTTATTAACATCATTATCATCAGTATCAGCTTCATTACTATTATCATGATTATGATTATTAACATTGTTATAATCATTATTATCATTATCACAATTGTTGTTATAGGTATCTTTATCATTATCATTATTACGATTATCATTGTTATTGTTATCATTATTACTGTTGATGACTGTTATTATCATTATCATTTGCATCATTATAATCGGTTATGATTACCCTTGTCATTTTTATTAATTCATTACTGTTGTTATATTATTGTCATTATCAGCAATTGGTAATTGTAGTAGCAGTAGTTGTTTATCATCTCATCACTTTTGTTGTTATTATTATTATTTTATTTTATTTTATTATTATTAATAATAATAATAATAATAATAATAATAATAATAATAATAATAATAATATTATTATTATTATTATTACTTTTTTTGCTGTTAATGATAATTATCCTCATTGAAAATATCATCACCACTGTCATCATTAACTATGCTGATCGGTCTGGATTAAATTTCGTGGATGAATTTGAATGAGGGATTAAATAATCATTATTTATTGCGATTGAAATAGAAACATTCCATTATTCAACTTGTATGTGTATATCTATGCAACATCTGTTCGGCCAGGGTATCTATAGATATCCACAATCACTTAGATAAACGGTACTAAATCAACATCAACTTTATCCAAATCACTCATCACCCGTCCCAATACAGATGGTTCAGACGAGCTAATCCAACCCGAATCCTAATCAACAACCGGACAAAGACGCCTACAATAACATCCAATCCTATCCTACCCCTCCCTCCCCTTCCTCCCCCCCCCTCCCATTCCTCCCCCCCCTCTTCAAGAACATCTCTCGAGAAGACATCAAGATTGGATTATCAGAAGCAACATCCCCATCAACACATGATGACACAGCCGAGATAAACAACAACAACAACAACAACAACAGCAGAGAAGGCACTCGGAACGCCTCTCCCCCTTGACAACATATGACATCTGACAACGGGAGATGAAGGGGTCGCCGATGTGATATATAGCATTAGCTTAATTAGGACGAGTGGGGAGGGGAGGAGGGAGAGGAGGGAGGGGGCGAGTGACACCTTTCAACAGGTTTCTCTCTGTCTAAGAGGATAATGCGGTTGGGGAAGAGGGGAGAGGGAGGAGGGAGGGAGAGGTATGGGGGTGGGAAAAGGGGGGTGGAAGGGTGAGGGTTGATTGAAGGGGAGGGGGTGGGTTTAGGGTTGGGGGGGGGGAAGATTAGGGGTAGGTGGACCAGGGGAGGGAGGAGGTAGAGTTGGGGGAAAGGGAGAGAGTGAGGGGGGGAGGTTAGGGGTTGGTAGACCAAGGGAGGGATGGGTAGAGTTGGGGTAGGGGAGAGTGAGGTTAGTGGTGGTGGGGGGTTAGATTTGGTGTTAGACGGGGGGGGGTGAAGGGTGGTTGGGGGGAGGACTGGTGTGAGGGTAAGTGGGGTAAGAAAGGTCGGGGTACTTATAGAAGGGAGGAGGGGGGAGAATAGGAGAGAGGGGGGGCTGGTGGGAGGGGGGTTACAAAAAAAAAAAAAATGCGCAGGCAGGACAAACTTATGATTCAGAATGTAATTAAAAAAAAAAAAAAAAAAAAAAAAAGTAATTACCTGAAGACGAAGATTCCTTTTCAAATCTTGTATTATTTGCTGCCGTCTTTTTCTCTCTCTTTTCTTCGTGGAGGTAGAGGGGGGGGGAGATATTTCAGATTTCCATTTCTTATAAGAAGAAGGCTATGTCTCAAGATTTCTATGAACGTTTGTCTGTGTGTCTATCAAGCCTCTGATTAATGAAGAGGATGTTGGTTGATTAGATTCTTAAGAACTGAAGAGCACTCGCAATCACGCTAATATGCGGTATATAAAGATGGAGCAGATATTTCGTTAATAAATACCTTCCTCCTCCATTAGCATACAAGCGCACAGAGAAGCTCACAGAAATACGTACACACAAGCGTAGAAACAAACAAACAGGCACACGGACAGACTCTCACAGAAATACGTACACACAAGCACAGAGAAAAACAAACACAAACACGCAACACAAACAGAACACATAAGCAACAGAGAATAACAAACACAAACATGCACACGGCAGACTCTCACAAGAAATACGTACACACAAGCACAGAAACAAACAAAAAGCACACGACAGACTCTTCCAGAAATAGTAAACACAAACACAGAGAAAAACCTAACAGAAAGACGACACGCACACTCTTACACACACAAACACAAACAAACAAAGGAAATCGCGCAACAACTCTCACACACACACGTACACACAAAAACAGAAAACAAAAACCCAAACACAAACACACAAGAATCTTACATACACCACGATAACACAAAACAAACACAAACAAACAAACACAAAAGCACACAGCAACTCTCACACACACACCGTACACACAACCACAACCAAACCAACCACTCCCCCCTCCCCCCCCAAAAAAAAAAAAAAAAAACAAGGGCACACCGCTATTCAAGCCCGGATTATAACCACATGTCGACCTCTCGCGTCATTTTGTATATTCAGCCCAAAGCCATAAGCCCCAAATAGTGCAAATGCCAATTCGTTTTGTAATCCGGAGCTAACTATGTAAAATCGCAGAATTGCCATTTCGACTTTGGCATTTCGGCGAGAAGAATGTCCTATATTTATTAATATATTTGATTTATTCGAATTTATTATTGTTATATTATTATTATTATATTTATTGTTATTATTATTATCATTATATTATGTTTATTATTATATTATGTTATTATTTATTATTAGTATTATTATTATTATCATTATTATTATATCATTATTTATATTATTATTATATTCATCATTGTTATTATTATTCTATTATTATTAATTATCATTGTTAATTATTATTATTATTATTATTATTCATTATTAATTATCATTATTATCTATTATCTTATTATTATTATTGTATTACTATTATTATTATCTCAAATTTTTAAGGCTTTGTGGGTCATTTTTTTTCATATGTTTTTATATACTTTTTATCTTTTTTTTTCTTTCAACTTGTTTCATTTTCATTTATCGAAAATATCTTAATAATCCACCAATAACATCATCTGAATTAGAACAATGCTATTATCGGTATCCTTTTAATGATAGTGATTAATTGATAATCTTTCTATTAACAAATATTGAAATGTGTGCACAGGCGCCCAATATGTTTGTCGGGAAATTTGCATGTGCGTGTGTGTGTGTGTTTGTTCATACAGCTGCATTGTCTTTATCCGAAAATACATCCAAATCTTTTAAGCTGATTTATACCGCCAAAAAAAATTGGAATCACTTGAATAAACAGATTTGATGCAAAGTTCACTTTAGCAAAAGTGAATCTCTCTTTTTTTTCCCTCACTAACTCCCCCCCCCCACGCCCGACCCGCAACCCCCCCCAAAAAAAAAAAAAAAAAAGTGAGGCACATATTCTCCCTGTTATCTGCAATCAGACCTTCCCTCTCTTCTACCCTCTCCCTCTTTCTCTCTCTCCTCTTTCTCCTCTTTCTCCCCTTCGCGTCTAAGGTTCCTGTGCCACTCATCAGCGCTCTTTCTTGTCCCTGTTAGACAGCTTTCCCCTTTCTCTCTCTCTCGCTTTCTCTCTCTCTCTCTCTCTCTCTTCTCGCTCTCCTCTTGCTCCCCCCCCTCTCTCTCTCTCTCGGTCTTACGCTTGCTCTCTCGTCTTCCTTTCTCTCTCTCTCCTCCGTCTGTATGTTGTTTCTTTTCTTCATTTCTCTCTGTCTGTTTAACTGTCTGTTGTTTTATGTTTGTCTGTCTGCCTGTATTTCTCTCTTTCTCTTCCTCCCCCTCCCACCCTCCTCACCCCTCCTCTCTCTCTCTCTCTCTGTCTTTCTCTCTCTCTCTATTCCTCCCTCCTCCCTCCCCTCCCTTCTCCCTTCTCCTCTCTCTCCTCTCTCCTCTCTCTCTCTCTCTCTCTCTCTCTCTCTCTCTCTCTCTCTTCTCTCTCTCCTCTCTCTCTCTCTCTCTCTCTCTCTCTCTCTCTCTCAATCTCTCTCATTTTCCTTCCCTCTCCTTCTTCCCCTCTCTCTTGAACCACACATTCTGCCCTGCATTTTCTGAATAACTCTTGGATCCCCTTCGCTCTATCTCACTCTTACCCGTTCAACATGTCTTCCTCACATAGTTTAACTTTGCTTCTGTTCCTGACTTTACACCTGTTTCTCCCTCTTTTTCTCCCTCTTTCTGTCCTCGTTTCACACAGTTCGACACTTAGGGGAAAAAAGATTAGTCTCCCCTCTCCTGCTTTTCCTATCATTGGTGTACTCCGTTTTCTATATCGTCGTGGTCTTTCGTTTTCGTTCTTCTTTCGTTTTCGTCTTCTCTCTCTCTTTCTTCTCTTCTCTCTCTCTCTCTCTCTCTCTCTCTCTCTCTCTCTCTCTCTCTTCTCTCTCTCTCTCTCTCTCTCTCTCTCTCTCTCGCTCTCTCTCTCTCTCTCTCTCTCTCTCTCTCTCTCTCTCTCTCTCTCTCTCTCTCTCTCTTACACCCACACGCTTTCTCTATCTATCGGCCTTCTACAACTTTATCAATTACCACATCCAAAACTTCCATCCTCTCTTCCATTCCCTCTTTTTTTCTTCTATTGTATCTGCAGTTTCTCCGTCATTTTCTCCTCCACCCATTCCTTCTCTCATTCTATTCCTTTCTGTCTTCCTATTTTCCCATCCCTCAATTGCTGCTTCTCTCTCTCTCTCTACTTCTTTATTTTCATTTTTTCCCTCCCTGCCTACCTCCATCTCTTTCATTCTTTTTCCTTTCCCTCCTTTCATTTCTCTTATTTACCTCGTACCCTTCCACTCGCCTATTCTCTCGACCTCTCTTCCTCCTATTCCCTATCCCTCCATCCTTACCATCCACCACCTTCCTTCCTTTTTTATCTCCGTCTCTCTCAACTCTTGTCCTCTCCGCCTTCCTCTATCTACTCTCCCATATCCTTGAACTCTCCCTCCCCCTCCCTATCTTCCCTCCCTTCCATTTCTCTCCTTCCTCCCTCCTTCCTCTCATCGTTTTTAGTTTCCTCTCTCACCTCCTTCTCATCGTTCTTAGTTCTCTCTCTCTCCTTTCCCTCTTCCCTCCCCTCACTCCTACTTCCCTCTCATTCACCACTCTTCTCTCATTCCTTATTCCCCCTTCTCCCGTTCCTCTTTCGTCTCTCCCCTTACTCCCTACTAACCCCTTCCCTCCGTTCCTCCCCCATATTTCCCTCCCTCCTATACCTCTTCCTCCTATCCCCCTCCCCTCCTTTCCTTCCTTCCTCACTCTCCCCCATCTTCTTCTCCTTCCTCACTCCTCCCACCATATACCCTTCCCTTCCTTCACTCCCTCCCCATATTTCCCTTCTTTCCCTCACTCCCCCCCCCTCCACCTCCTTCCCTTCCCTCACTTCCTCTCTCCATATTCCTTCCCTCACTCCTTCCCTCCATCTCCCTTTCCTCCAAAATCCACCCCCCTTCTCCCTCCCGCCTTCCCTCCCCCTTCTCCCTCCCCCCCCCCCCGCCTTCCCTCCAAGCCAACGGGATTCCAAGACATCCATCTTGTCTCGCTATGGTTGAGTGTCTTTGAATGATGAACGTCCGTGTCTCGCCGTAAGACATCGGTTTTGCGACTGTCCCACCAACGCAGATTTATCGTTGCGGACGCGCCCACACCCCCCAGCACACCCCTCCCCACCCCCCCCCCTCCCACACACACAACACACATACACAGCTCGCTTTCTCTCCTTCTCGTCTGCTTGCTGGTGGGGGTTATTTTTTGGGTGAGGTTGTTTCACCTCCCCCCCTCCCCTCCACAGCTTTTCTCTCGCTTCTCGTCTGCTCTGGTGGGGGTTATTTTTTGGGTGAGGTTGTTTCACCCTCCCCCCCCCCACACACACACATACAACAGCTCGCTTCTCTCTCTCTCTCGTTCTGCTCGGGTGGGGGTTATTTTTCGGGTGAGGTTGTTTCACCCCTCCCCCCCCCCCACAGCTTGCTCTCTCTCCTTCTCTCTGTTCGGGTGGGGGTTATTTTTTTGGGTGAGGTTGTTTCACCCCTCCCCCCTCACACACACACATACACAGCTGCTTTCTCCTCTCCTTCTCTCTTCTCTCTCTGCTCTGGTGGGGGTTATTATTTTTTGGGTGAGGTTGTTTCACTCCTCCCCCCCCCCCACACACACATACACAGCTCGCTTTCTCTCTCTCTCTACTCGTTCTGCTCTGGGGGGTTTATTTTTTCGGGTGAGGTTGTTTCACCCCCCCCCCCCCCTCACACACACACATACACAGTCGCTCTCTCTCTCTAATCGCTTCTCGGGTGGGGTTTATTTTTTGGGTGAGGTTGTTTCACCCCTCCCCCCCCCCCCATCCACACAGCTCCTGTTCTCTCTTCTCTCTCTGCTCGGCGTGCGGGGTTATTTTTTGGGTGAGGTTGTTTCACCCCCCCCCCCCCTCACACACACACACACAGCTCGCTTTCTCTCTCTCTCTATCTCTGCTCTGGGTGGGGGTTATTTTTTGGGTGAGGTTGTTTCACCCCTCCCCCCCCCCCACACACAGCTCGCTCTCTCTTCTCTCTCTGCTCGGGTGGGGGTTATTTTTTGGGTGAGGTTGTTTCACCCCTCCCCCCCCACACCACATACACAGCTCGCTTTCTCTCTCATCTCTCTCTGCTCGGGTGGGGGTTTATTTTTTGGGTGAGGTTGTTTCCCCCTCCCCCCCCCCCCTCACACAGCACACATACACAGCTCGCTTTCTCCTTACTCGCTCTTCTCTGCTTCTCGGTGGGGGTTTATTTTTCGGGTGAGGTTGTTTCACCCCTCCCCCCCTCTCACATACACCAATACGCAGCTCGCTTTCTCTCTCTCTCTCTCTCTCGCTCTGCTCTGGTGGGGGTTTATTATTTTTTGGCGTTGAGGTTGTTTTACCACCTCCCCCCCCGCTCCACACACACACACCATACACAGCTCCGCTTCTCTCTCCTCTCTCTCTATCTCCTGCTCGCGGTGTGGTTATTTGTGGGTGAGGTTTTTTCCCTCCCCCCCCCCTTCACCACACACACACAGCTTTCGCTTTCTTCCTTCTCGCTCTGCTCCTGGTGGGGGTTATCTTTTTGCGGTGAGGTTGTTTCCCCCACCCCCCCTCCACAACACACACACATAACCACAGCTCGCGCTTTTCTCTCTCTCTCTCTCTCCTGCTTCGGGTGGGGGTTATTTTTTGCGGGTGAGGTTTGGTTTCACCCCTCCCCCCCCTCGCACACACACACATACACAGCTCGCTTTCTCTCTCTTCTCTCTCTGCTCTGCTCTGGTGGGGTTATTTTTTGAGGTGAGGTTGTTTCCCCCCCCCCCCCACACACACACATTTACACAGCTCGCTTTTCTCTCTCTCTCTCTCTTTCTGCTCTGGTGGGGTTATTTTTTGGGTGAGGTGTTTCACCCCTCCCCCCCTCACACACACACATACACAGCTTCGCTTTCTCTACTCTCTCTCTTCGCTTTGTTGAGGGGTTATTTTTGGGTGAGTGTGTTTCACCCTCCCCCCCCCCACAACACAGTGACACAGCTCGTTTCTCTCTCTCTCTCTCTTGCTCTGGTGGGGGGTTATTTTTTGGGTGAGGGTTGTTTCACCCTCCCCCCCCCCCCACACACAGCAGCTTGCTCTCTCTCTCTTCTCTGTCTCGGTGGGGGTTATTTTTTGGGTGAGGTTTTCACCTCCCCCCCACACACACACAGCTTGCTCTCTCTCCTCTCTCTGCTCTGGTGGGGGTTATTTTTTGGGTGAGGCTGTTTCACCCCTCCCCCCCCCTCACCACACACATACACAGCTCGCTTTTCTCTCTACTCTCTTTCGGGTGGGGGTTATTTTTTGGGTGAGGTTGTTATCACCCCCCCCCCCCCACACACAGCTCGCATTTCTCTCTCTCTCTCTCTGCTCGGGTGGGGGTTATTTTTTGGTGAGGCTGTTTCACCCCTCCCCCCTCCACACACACACATACACAGCTCGCTTTCTCTTCTCTCTCTGTCGGCTGGGGGTTATTTTTTGGGTGAGGTTGTTTCAACCCCCCCCCACCCCCACACAGACTTGCTCTCTCTCTCTCTCTGCTCTTGGTGGTCGTTATTTTTTGGCGTGAGGATTTTTCTCTATGGTTATTGTGATGCTAAAAGGGGGTGGGGGGGTGGTTAGTTGGGATAGGTGGGATTGGTGGGGTGGTAGGTTGGGTTGGATTGAGGAGGGGTTGGGATGGGTGGGTTGGAGTTGGGTTGGAGTGGGGTGGAGCGGGTGGGGTTGAGGATGGTCGGTGGGGTAGGAGTTGGGTTGAATCGGGGAGGAGGGGTGGGGGTTTGTGGGTCGGGGTGGGTTAAGAGGAAGCTGTGTTGGGGGAGAGAGAAGGGGGGCGTTCTTGAGGGAAGGGGAGGGGGGTAGGATTGGGGATTGGGGGTCGGGTGTATTTGAGAAGATGGGGAGGGGTAGTTGTATGTGAGTTTCAATGTATGTGTGTGAT
>NW_020869188.1:393534-396034 GCF_003789085.1 Penaeus vannamei
GCTAATAACAATACTAATGTTAATGATTACAATAATACGAATAATGATAATGATAATAGTTATAACAATAGTAATAAAAAAAAACGATGATGATGATGAGAAAAATGATGATGGCAATGGCGATATTGATGATGATAATGGTGATGATCATTTTTTATTATTCTTATGATTGTGGAAATAATGATAGTGATGATAATAATGAAAGGCAATAATTGCAACAGCAATAACAATAGCGACAACAATGATAACAACAATGACAAAAATATTAATGATCACATCAAAAATAATAATAATGATAATGGTATTAACAATGATAATAATAAAGACAATGTTTATTGTTTATGGATTTAGAGAACAACAACAACAATGATGATAATAATGATAATGATGATAATCATAATCAGAATAAGATTGCTAATGGTGGTAATGATGATAAGGATAAAACAATGGTAATAATGACATCAGTAACAATGATAAAAATTATGATGATTATAAAGATAATATTGATAAAGGTAATGATAACATGAATATGACGATAAAATTATAATGATAATGATAATTACAATAATAACAACATCAATAATGATAACAATTATAGTGATAATAATGGTAATAATAGAAATGGTGATGGTAACAGTGACATTAAACACAACAATGATGAAAATAACAATGAGAACAATTATGATAACAATAATAATATTGGTAGTAACAGCATTGATATTTATGTTGATGATAACAATGAAAGGAAAAATAACAGAAATAGCAATAAGAAAATAAGGATAATGACACTGATAATAATGACGATGATAATAATGATAAAGATAACTATAATAGCAAAAATAATGAAAGCAAGAAAATAATGATTTTGATGATAACTATTATAGTTATTACGGTAATGATGATAGCAGTAATGAAAATGAAGGTAATTATTATGACAGTACCAATGATATTGATAACCATAACACTGATAATTATTATAATGGTAACAACAACAACAATAATAACAACAATGATTTTAATGATAATAATAACAATGATAATAGTATTATTATTCATAATGATATTGATAATAATAATTGTTATATGAATAATACTACTAGTATTTATTAAAAAGACAATGATTATAGAATAATAGAAATAGTGATAATGATAACAGTAATAACAACAATAATAAGAATGATGATGATGTCAGTAACAATAACGCTGATAATAATAAAGATAAGGCTAATAATAATGGTAATAATAATGATAATAATGATAGTAATCATAGTAAGAAAATAATGAAATTGAATAACAATGTTAATAAAGACAATGGTGATTGTAATAATAATAATGATAATAACATTAATGATAATAATGGAAAAAGTGAAAATAAAAATGATAATTATGATACTGATGACAACAATGATAACAATAATGATAAGGATAATAATAATGATAATACTAATAGTAATTTTAATGATGATAATAATAATATTATTATTATCATCGATAATAATAATAATAATAGTAGTAATAATAACGATAATAATGATAATAATGATATAGTGATCGTAGTAATAATGATACTAATGAAAATGATGATAATAAGGATTGTAATAATAATAATAATAATAATAATAATGATAAGAACAATGATAATAATAACAATGATAATAAAAGTAATGATAATAATGATAATCATAACAATAATAATAATGATAATAAAATTGTTCAGAATTATGATGGTGATCAGAACAGTACCAACGACAACAGCAACAATAAAAATATTGATGATGAAAATAGTAATCATAATGATAACAAAACGGAGAATGGTAATAACGAAATGATAATAATAATGATGATGATGATAAAGATAATGATAATGATCTTGATTATGATTAATAATAAAACGATAATAATAGTAATAATAAGTATAAGGATGATGACTGTAAGAATGATGGTAATAACAATTATGATAAGGATGATAATAATAAAAGTTACAATCAAAACCATAATGATGAAAATAATAATAATAACAATAATAATGGTAATGATAATAATAGTGATAACGATCATGATAATAAAGATAACATTGATAATGATGATAATGATAACAATGATGATAAAAATAGGAATGAAGATAATAATGTAATGATAGTATTAATGATAATAATAATACTAATACTAATAATGATAATAATAATGATAATCATGATAATAATAATGGTAATAGTTAAAGTAAAATGATAATAATAATAGCAATAATAATGCTAATAATGATAATATATATAATGATAATGATACCACAATCATTATTAACGTTATAATGACGATAGCGAAAAACTACTAATGATAATGATAATGAAGACACCAGTGATTCAATATCAGCGTTATGACTCCGTTATCGGTATTATTGCTAGCAGTGATAACAATACCACAAGCCTAAGCAGTAACAATATAAAGAAGAGGAGTCGTACCTATTGCAGTAGTAGAACTGCTTAGAATGATGATGATGATA
>NW_020869188.1:398534-403534 GCF_003789085.1 Penaeus vannamei
CCTCCCCGTGGAACTTGGAACCGCCTTGTCAAACACCGCTATTGTTCATTATGGAAAGAATGAGAAGAGGGAGGAGGAGGAAGGAGAGGAGGAGAGGAAGAGAAGGAGGAAGAGGAGGAGGAGGAACATGAAGTAGGGAAGTAGGAGGTTGAGGTGGTGATGGTGGTTTTGGTGGTGGTGGAAGAAGAGGAGGAGAAAGAGGAGGAAGAGGAGGAGGAGAAAGAGGAGAAAGAAGAAGATGAAGATGAAGAAGAAGAAGAAGAAGCAGAAGAAGAAGAAGACGACGAAGAAGAAGCAGGAATATGTGGTAGTGGAGGACGAGGAGGAAGGGGAGGGTAGCGGTGGTGATGGTGGAGGAGGAGGAGAAGAAGGAGGAGGAGGACGACGACGACGACGACTCTAACGACGAGGAGGACGAGGCGGAGGAGGAAGACAAGGACTAGGAGAAGGAGAAAGATGGAGAGAAAGAGGGCAAACTTATTCTTTGAAAATATTGCATGTTTTTTCTTATTTATGTTTTTTCCTTCTTTTACATTTTTTTTACAGATGTTATTAGAGACCCATTTTTAAAGAAAATGCACTAATGACGTCATCAAGTCTAGCAAGTGAGAATGTGCCATGAGATATCAGATAAAGCTAGATACATACTTATTTGTATAATTCACTCAATATTGTTATACTAACCAGAAACAAAGCCAAAATTCCCCTCTTTTATTTAAGATAACCAAGAGTTCCTTACCACTAACAGCCGTCAGAATACTCTTGGGAAAATCCAAATCTAAGTGGAACTATCTGTTTATGTGTACCTTGCTCACCTGAATGCCGCTGGTATAATTAGACGGTTTGTTAAAATTGTTCGAGGCCCGACCCAAAGAATATTCGTATACTTGACATGCAAAAATAAAGAAATAAATGCATCTTTATCATAGTCATGTATATTAAACGGGCAAATAGATAGATAAATGTATCTATCAGATATATAGACGGATATGCATTTATTTCTGGCTATATGTATGTCTGTATTTATGAATATTCATTGGGTCGGCCTCGCACAATTTTAACAAACCGGCCGAATATCTTTGGTGTTGGAGTTAAAGTTGTCGCAGATTCTATATATTCTGCGGGTGTTTGGTAGCTTGTGTACGGGGACGAAGCGAGGGGTACACAAGCTATGAAATATTTCGTAATAGAAAACATAGAAGAATTTGAGCGAACATAGATTTAGATACATATGGTAACGTGGTGATTTCGTGGAGAAAGAGAGAAGGAAGAGGAGGAGGAGAGGAGCAGGAGGAGGAAGAGGGGTTGTCAGGAGGAAGCGGAGAGAAGAAGAGGTTGGGGAGAAGGAGAGGAAGGGGGAGGAGGAAAAGAGGAAGAGGGTGAGTTTGAGAAGAAGAGGAGAAGATGGAGGAGAGGATACATCCCTACCACCTCCTTCTTTATGATAGTGTTAGTGGGAGAGGAGGAAGAAGAGAAGGACAAGGGAGAAAAGGAATGAAGGAAGGAGCCGAAATAGACGATGAATAAAGGAGAGAAGTAAAAGATGAAAAAAAAGGAAGTAAAAGAGGTAGTAAAAAGAAAAAAGAAAGGAAAAATACTCCTTCCACACACAGAAAAAGAAGAAAATGAAACGAATAGAGAGTTTTCAAACATGTTTAAAGAAACAATGAAACCTACATAACCCACAAAAAACTATTTACTTCCCTTGAAGAAAATCTGTGGCTAAAAACGTACGACAAATATTGACATCAAACCCCACGTGATGAGGGTACATAAACATGTGTGCAACAAACAGGGAAGATCCTACGTGCAATTAGTATATAACACTTTAATTTGTCGGACACATATACACACACACGAACACACATGCACACTCCCTTTCAGTCTCAGTCTCTCTCTCTCTCTCTCTCTCTCTCTCTCCACGCAAACACACACGAACGCACATACACACTCTCTTTCGGTCTCTCTCTCTCTCTCTCTCTCTCTCTCTCTCTCTCTCTCTCTCTCTCTCTCTCTCTCTCTCTCTCTCTCTCTCTCTCTCTCTCTCTCTCTCTCTCTCTCTCTCTCTCTCTCTCTCTCTCTCTCTCTCTCTCTCTCTCTCTCTCTCTCTCTCTCTCTCTCTCTCTCTCTCCGCACGCAAACACACACAGAGTCCTTTTATATCTACATCTACTCTGCGCACGGTCCATTAGTGTTACCATTCACGTAGCGAGTAGAGAGGGGAAGTAAACACCATATAAGGAAAATGCGATGTTAATGGGGATGATAACGGTCTGTGGGAAGTAAATAAAATTAGCGATATACGAGTGGGTCGCTTTAGATAATTTTTTCAGATATCTATTTCCTTAAGTTTTGGCTTGTTCTTTATTCATTATCATCTTCTTCTTCTTCTTTGTTATTTTTCTTCTTATTATATTCATGAAGTGTCTGCATCAGTGAGTAAACGAGTTATAAATATACTTTTTTTTTTTCGTTTTATGCTCCTGTCCAAAGGGTGAAAAATTCTTATCGTGTCTAAACGTTTACACTTTCAGATATCGCTATTTTCTTAATAGTAAAATGATTCGTCCTTTCTAAATAACAATTATCATGCAAATGATATTAAATTAGTACCCTTTGCGTTGATATATATATATATATATATATATATATATATATATATATATATATATATATATATATATATGTATTTATGTATATATATTATATATATATATATATATATATATATATATATATATATATATATATATATATATATATATAGGTATATATATGTATATATATGTATATATATGTATATATATATATATATATATATATATATATATATATATATATATATATATATATATATATATATATATATATATATTATATATATATATATATATATATATATATATATATATATATATATATATATATATATATATATATATATATATATATATATATATATATATATATATATATATATATATATATATATATATATATATATATATATATATATATATAGCCACACACACATACACACACACATATTTACACACAAACACACACACACTCATACATAAACACACACACACGCAGACAAGCATTACTCTTGTTCTCTTTGTTCTTGCTTTTTCTTATTCTTATTACTTATATCATCTCTACTGATTCTTCTATTATTATTGTTGTTGTTGTTATTATCCTTATCATCATTTTCATCATTAACATCATTATCATCTGTATAATTATCATACAGCATTATCATTAACATTATTACAATCATTATTAGATATTATTATTATTGTTCTAATTACTATTATTATTATTATTGATATGATAATTATTATAATTGTTAACATTACTTTTATCATTATTACTATAATTATTATCATTATCATTATTATTGTTATCATATCATAATTATTATTATTATCATCATTATTATCATTATCATTTTATTATTATTTTTAAAATCATCATTGGTGTCACCAATATCATCTTTATCGCCATTCCTATGTCATTATCAAGATCACTGTTATCATCATTATCATCGTCTTCATAATTATTGATATTACATCATTTTCATTATTACTATTTGCATTATCATTACTATTATTAGCGTAGTTTTGTCATTATAATGTATGTTATTATTGTTATCATTATCATTACTATTATTATCATCTTCAATATCATTATCATTATTATCATTAACATTATGATTATTATTATTACTATAATCAATTTTATTTTCTATTATCTTAGTTATTACTATCATTACTGTTATTATTATTATTACTATCATCATAACTTTTATTCTTGTCATCATAATTACTGTTACCATCCTTATTGTTATCATTATCATCATTGTTATTACCCTTTTTATCACTTCTATGATTATCATTGTTATAGTTATCATTATCATTATTGTTTTTCTTTTAATAATACTATCATTATAATTGCTGTTGATATTATTGCTATTATTATCACCACAGTCATTATGATTATTCTTACTACATAAAACATTGTAATTCTCATTATCATTCTTATTTTTATTTTTTCGTATCCGTAGCCATAATTATAAATGATGATAAACTTTTCTGGTTTGGATGGTTGCTGTCGTGAAATAATTCTACGGCATTTCACACCATATTTCACTACATCACTCTCTATGTATAAAAAGAACGGTATGCTAATTAGAGAAGACAGAAACAATGTAATGGTGTGATAACAATAATCTGGCTTGGATTTAAGCAAAGGGAATAGATAGCGAAAAAAGAAGGAAGAAGAAATGGGAGACAGACTTAGAGACAGGTAGATAGCGACAGACCAGGAAGACAAAAGACTGCTGTTTTACGACGGTGACATCATAATCGCCATAAAAAGGGAATATCACGCAAGACCAGTTCGGGGTACAGGCGAAAAAAAAAAAAGAAAGAAAAAAAAAAAAAGTGAACAAAAAGTTTGATTAAAAAATATTTCTCATGTGTATTTGCTGAACCTTCTTTCAAACTAAATCCTCGCCTGACTGCTATTCATGCAAACACCTGCGAGCAGAGACGAAAATCACAGCAAAAGCATGCAAACTTGCCTGCTTTCGTACATGCAAACATGCACCTTTCCTGAAACAAGAATTAGGAACTTTTTCCTCATCGGAATTGTGAGGAAAAAAAATGGTCGGCTTGTTCATGCGTGAGCATTCACACACACACACACACACACACACACACACACCACACACACACACACACACACACACACACACACACACACACACCCACACACACACACACACACACACACACACACACACACACACACACACACACACACACACACTCCAACACACACACACACACACACACACTCCCCTTCCCCCAACACACACACACTCTCCCCCTTCCCCAACACACACACACATATACTCCCCCTCCCAACACACACACGCACATTTACCCTCACGCAGTCATACCCTCACACACACGAACGCGAGACTAACATTGCCC
>NW_020869188.1:411034-416034 GCF_003789085.1 Penaeus vannamei
ATAAAAATAAAAAAACGAAGCAAAAAAGACAACGAAGCCAAGAGGAAGCCATCGGGATGCGTTCCCTCCGTCCTCGCTCGTTTCAGATCATTGCCGCGGATGAAGGCAAGACGCGTCGAGCCAGAAGTAACGTAATGAAACAGATCTGTAATTCAAACTCTCTGAAGACTTTCCACTTCTTACTCAAGGGATTTACATATTACACTTGAAACTTCCCGACTGAGATTTCTGCTTCTTGGGAATCTGCGAAATGACATGGCGGGGAGGGTGTGTGTTCGTGTGTCCGGCTCTTGGCTTCGTTTCATTCGCCTCGTCGGACGGAAGGTTGGCTGTCTGGTTATTCATGTGTTTGTAAGATCTGTCTATCTATCTATCTCTATCTATATCGTATCTATCTATCTATCTATCTATATCTTTATCTGTCTATCTATCTATCTATATCTTTATCTATCTATATCTATCTATCTATCTATATCTATCTATATCTATCTATCTATCTATCTATCTATCTATCTATCTATCTATCTATCTATCTATCTATCTATCTATCTATCTATCTATATCTATCTATCTATCTATATCTATATGTATCTATCTATCTATCTATCTAATATATATATATGTATAAGTGTGTGTGTGTGTGTGTGTGTGTGTGTGTGTGTGTGTGTGTATGTGTACTATCGTATATGTATTTATTCACACACACACACACACACACACACACACACACATATATATATATATATATATATATATATATATATATATATATATATATATATATATATATATATATATATATATATATTTGATATTAATGATATATAAAAAAAAACGCAACAACATCTTCGCATCTCAAGAGAAACATCAAACAAATACATCTCCTTCGCTTCGAAAATATTCCCTCTCTCTCTCTTTCTCCTGGTTGTCCTCTCTCTACTTCTCTCCTTTCCACTGTCTATCAATCCATCTGTCTCTCTGTCTCTCTTTCTTTTTCTTTCCATACATCTTCTTTTTCCCTAAGTAAACCCTTTGTTTTCCCTCTGCCTTCCCTCCCCACCTCTTGGCGCTGTCTTGCTAATAAAAACGACATCTAAATTAAATCTCTGGAGAAGTTGCTCCCTGTCAGTCCAGCTTTGTTCTTCCATTGTTTTTTTTTTTTTAGTAATGTTTTTTTTTTGTTTGTTTTTGTTTCAGAGGGACGTCTTATTTGAAATACTGTCTTGGTCTTCCGTTTGTTTATGGAGCAGCGATTTTTATTCCTCTGTCTTATAATTAGAATTGATAAGGGCTTGTAATTTTCACTCCAAAAACTACCTAGTATATTTTACTTCATAAACAGACCCGTCTTATAATTAGAAATGATATGAACTCGTAATTTTCTCTCCTTAAACTACCCGGTGCATTTTACTTCATAAACACACCCGTCGTATGTAAAAACACACTACCTCGGACAGCCATTCATTAAACACCCCCTGACAGACGGACGTGTATCTAAAATAAACACTCGCGACGAGGAAATAGTATACAACTTTTTGAAAAACCCAGTTTACCTCTTTCTCTCGACCGTAGAAATAGGCGGGATCTATCTTTCGCGATTCCTAAGTTGCTTCTTCGGGATTTTAAAGACGCGCGAAAATCTGGTCGTTGCGTGCGCTGGTGTGTTTTTGTCGTTATTTGCTGATTTGTTTTGTTGGAAGTTACAAATTCGATCCCTGAGTAATCAAACAGTTTTATTCACACTTTTTTTTTTTTTTTTTGTAGACTATTTGTCGTCTTATTCCTTCCGTTCTTATAAGTGTGTAAGCAGGAACCGCAGTTATGTTTATTACCTACCCCATACGAATCACTTTTTAAATCTTATATTCAATAATACAGATTGCATTATCCAGTTACAAATCTTTTTTAGGGGAAGGGGGAAGGGGGAGAATGAGAGGGGGGGAGGGAATGGGAGGGGAGGAGGGGTGAAGGAGAGAAGGGAGTGGAGGAAGGGAGAGGGAAAGGTAAAGGAAGGGGGAAAGGGGGAAGTAGGAGAATGAGAAGGGGGTAAGGGCAGAGGAAGAAAGGATAGTATGACGTTGTAGAATGACATGGAATGAGGTAGAGAGGGAGGGGAAAGGGAGAAGGGGAGAAAGAGGAGGAAGAGGAATGGCAAAGGAGGATGAGGGGAAAATGAAAAATTATACGTACGACCAGCATATACATCTCAGATCACAAGACATACTAAGACATCAACCTCCGTATATATTCATCTGCATATTCATACAACATATTACTACAAACAACACGACTCATAGCAAATTATGGTCACTACGATCGATAAAAAAAAAATGCAAACGAAGTTATATGAAATGTTCACTTTAATACTCGCACGCAACATATTTTTCCGCTCTCAATCTGTCGAAATTTAAGAGACACTCACTTTATAAGTATTGGAAAAACGATCACAGTTTGATAAATGGATTCACAATGGTGTGATTAATGTTATGGAAAGATTTGTTCTTCAGATAGATAGATAGATACCGTGTTGATAGTTAAATTAGATAGTAAAAGGGTTAATGCTTAAAATAATGGGTTAATGTTCATGACAATGATGGTAATGATTATTATTATCATTGTTCTTTTTCTTCCTTCAGTTTTTCGTTCTTGTTATTTTTGTCTTCTTGTTAACGTTATCGTTATCTTTATCATTAATTTTATCATTATCATCATCATTGTTGTTATTATTAGTAACATCATTTTCATCAAAATCATTAGCATTATTATTGTTATCATTATGATTATTATCATCATTATTAATGGCATTGTAATTGTTACTTCTAATTTTGTTACAGTTATTGTTCATTACTATTATCATTATCTTCATTATTGCTATATATCATTATGTTATTATTATAATTGTTATTAATATCATATTATTATTATTATTATTATTATTATTATATTATTATCATTATTATTATTATATTACTTATATTTATCATTATCATCATTCATTATTATTATTACTATTATTATCATTATTATTACTATTATTATAATTCTCATTCTCATTCTCATTATTACTGTTGTTATTATCATTATAATCAATTTTTAAAATCATTACTAATATCTTTATTTCTACTATTATCATCATCATTATTATTACTATTTCTATTTTCATTATAATCATTGTTGTTATCATTATTTACTATTTTCATTATGACTATCATTATCATTTAAATTATCATCCATATTAATTTTTCAATTATGTAATCTTTATCATCATTATCACTATTATCATTATTATTATTACTATTATTATCATTATTGTATTATCATTATTATATTATTATTATTATTATTATTATTATTATATTATATTATTATTATTATTATTATTATTATTATTATTATTATTATTATTATTATTATATTATTATTATTATTATTATTATTTATTATTATTATTATTATTATTATTATTATTATTATTATTATTATTATTATATTATTATTATTATATTATTATTATTATTATTATTATTATTATTATTATTATCATTATTATTATTATTATTATTATTATTATTACTATCATATTATTATTATCATTACTATTATTATCCTCTCTCATTATCATCAATATCATGATCATTATCATCATTACTGTTGCTATTATTATTATAATTGTTCTACCCATTATCGTGTTTTAACAATTTTGATAATAGTGATGATATTAATAATACTTACTATGATTGAAATAATAATGATGAAAATAAGAATAATGGTAATATCAGTAATTATTATGATAGTTATTATCATCATAAATATTTTCATCATTATTATCATCATTATTGTTATCGTAACTCTCATTATTGGCATCATTGTTGTTGTTTTCATTAATTTTGTTGTAGCAATTATCATTTTCATTTTCATCATCATCTTCATCATCATTATCATTTTGTCATTATTATTATTATTATCATTATTATTATTATTACAATTATTATTACTAATATCCTCGTTGACAGTAATGATGATTATAGTAATTATAATATTTTCATTATTGTAATCATTGTTATTATATTATCATGATTATTCTTGTCATATGATCATCATAATTATTATTGACATCATAATTATCATCTTGGCGGCAACTATCATTATTATAATTCTTATAGCTTATGGTTAATATATCTATCACATTTGTATATAAGCACTACAAAAGAGAGAAAAAACACTTATATACAGCTTTTCTAACCTGAACTGAAACAAAAATTAACCGAGAAAAAAAAAAATCTTCTCCCCCTCTCTCATCCTACCCCCCCTCCCCTCCCCTCCCCCACCGACCCCCCAAAAAAAAAGGAAATAAAAAAAGGTCACGTTCCCGAATTCCGAATTGATCATACCTATAATAATAGAAATAAATTGTTATTGGGTTATTCCTATTCATGAGATAATAAAAGTGGAGCAAAAGACTTCAATTCCATTTTATTTGCATGTGTACATTTAATTCAGAAAATGATTATTTCCCGTAATCAACAACACAATCTATTGTTTTGAACGCAAATGCATGCAAAACAGTCTTTTAATTACATTTTGGTATTGCATAAAATTTGGCAATACTATCTGTTTTCCGGGATAAGATAAATCCCCCAGACTCATTTGGTAATATGAATCATTTATAATTATGCGAATGATGATTATTATTATTGTTGCTGCTATCGTTGTTAATGCTATTGTTATTATGATTATGGCTATGATTTATTATGATTATCATTATTGTTATCATCATCTAAATCATTATTGTCATTATCATCATAACTATTGTCATTGCTATTAACGTTGTTATTATGAAGGTTATTATTATTCTTATCATTATATTATTATTCTTATCATTATATTATTATCATTATCATCATCACAATAATATTTAATTATCGTCATTATTTTGATAACTGTCATTACTAATACTATTATCTACACTCATCATTACCATCTCTTTAATTCATATATAT
>NW_020869188.1:426034-433534 GCF_003789085.1 Penaeus vannamei
GAAAAAAACAACAACAAAGAAAGACAAACAAATGCAGCAGAAGTAATAACAACGACATGGAACATTAAAAAAAAAGTTTTCACGACTTTCCGAAAAAATAAAATTCCTCAAACTTAAACAGAAAGGAAAGAAAGACAGAAGAAAAAGAAGGAAATAAAGAAAGAAAGGGAGTGAATAAATAAAAGAAAGACAGAAAGAAAATAATGAAAGAAAGACAAAAAGAAAAAAAAATAAGTAAAAAAGTTAAGGAAGGAAAGAAAATCAAGAAGAAGAGAAATCAAAGAAAGAAAAAGAGAGAGACAGAAAGAACGAAAAAATATAACACTGATTGAATTTCACAAAAGAGAAGCTGATTTCGACAGTAGAGCCTCTTAATAGCACGAATTCTTCCGGTTCACCTGTACGTTCCTTTTTCCTATTCATGTAGTCCCCGTTTAATTGGGAAAGTTGAAGAAGAACGCCGCCGGAAGGCAAAATTGCTCTAACCTTGCCCTCTCCCCTCTCTCTTTCCCCTCCCTTCGTTTCTCTTTTCCCTCCCTTCGTTTCTTTCTCTTTCCCTCTTCGTTCTCCCTCCCCCTCCCTCCTTTTCCTCTCTCATCTCCCTCCCTCCCTTCTCCTCTCTCCTAACCCTCCCTCCGTTCCCCTCTCCCCTCCTCACTCTCCATTCCCCTTTCCTTCTTCCTTCCCTCTGTTCCTCTCTCCCCCCCTCCTCCGTTACCTTCTTCCTTTCCCCTCCCTTCGTTCCCCTCTCCCATCCCCCTTCTTATGTTCCCTCTCCCATTGTCCTCCTCCCTTCCCTCTCTCTCCCCCTTTCTCCGTTCCCTCCCCCTCCTTCCCTCCGTATCCCTCTCTCTCTTGCATTTCCTATACTCTTACTTTTTCTTCTTCTCTTTCTTTTCTTTCCGTCCGTGTGCTCTTTTCTTGTCTTCCCTTCCCTTCCCTCCTTCCGCTTAGTCCCTTCCTCTTCTCACCTCCCCTTCTCTACATTCCTCCCCCCCCCAGTTCCCTCATCTTTTCCTCAGCCCTTTTCCTCTTCCTTTCTTTGCACTTCCCTTCCTTTCCCCTCTCTCCCTTTCCCTTTGCTTCCCTAGTCTCCCTTTTCCTTCATTCCCTCCTCCCTCTCTGCTTTCTTCCCCGTCTTTCCTTCTTCCTTCTCCTCTTTTCCTCCTTCTTCCTCTCCCCTTCCCCTCTCTTCACTCCAGTTTCCTCCTATCCCTTCCCTCCTTCCCCTCTCCCCTCTCTTAGTCTCAGGTCTATTATTCTTTATCTTAATTCCCTTTTTAATGATCTATCTATCTATTTATCTATTTTTTTTCTTGCATCGTCTTCCCCTCCCTCCTCCTCCTCACTATCCTCTCTCTCATCTTATCCATTTGCATCAGGCTGAGAAAAAGGTTATCACGAGATTATTTCTTATATAAATTATTCACGTGAGTTAGATTAAAAATTGGTCTGGCTTATCATTAACTCACATTCCAAATTTCTTTTACGAATATATGAGTCTATTGTTATATCTAGCCATTTATATATGTATATGTATGTATGTATAGATGCACACATATATACATATGCATAATATATATGATATATATATATAAATAATATATATAATATATATATATATATATATATATATATATATATATATATATATATATTTGCATACATAAGAGAAAAGAGAGAGGAGAGAGAGAGAGAGAAGAGAGAGAGAGAGAGAGAGAGAGAGAGAGAGAGAGAGAGAGAGAGAGAGAGAGAGAGGAGAGAGAGAGATAAATAGATAGAGAAGAGAGAGAGAAGAGAGAGGAGAGAGAGGAGAGAGAGAGGAGAGAGAGAGAGAGAGAGAGAGAGCGAGAGAGAGAGGAGAGAGAGAGAGAGAAGAGAGAGAAAGAAGAGAGAAGAGAGAAGAAGAGAGAGAAGGATAGCTCGAAAGAAGAGAGAGAGAGAGAGAGAGAGAGAAAGAAAAGAGAGAGGACCCAGGTAAGAGAAAGAGAGAGAGCACCCGAGAGTAAGACAGAAGATTCACAGACGAACAGAAAACAGCAGGACAACCAAACCGACCCAAGAAGACAGCCAACCAGAGAGGAAACAAGCGTGGAGAGAGCAAGAAGGAGAGAACCCCCCCTCGTGGCCGTCGTGTGTAAGCGCCGCACTTAGATCGACGTAAACAAAGGCAGGATCACACACCTCAGTCCAGGCTAATGGACACTCGCTTACTGAGGACTAATATATGTCGGAATTTTACTGAACTTTTTTAAGATTCACGGATGGCGGTGCGAGGGAGAGAGGAATTATTTGAAAACTTGCGCGATCCTTTTTTTTTTTTTTTTTTTTACCCACGATTTAATATCTTTTTTATAGTTACTCCGTCTCGAGATTTTTATGAGGTCGTTGCTAATAATATAAGAATAAGGAAGGAGGTGGGTTTTGCTTCCATTTCTTTTTTTTTTTTTGTCTTTAACCTTTATTTTGTCTTTCCTCAAGTACCCTGTCTGTAGATTTGTTTTTTTTATTTCATATCTTGCAATATCATCTTCGTTAGTGTATCTAGATGTAATTATATTTAAATAATTTCTTTATTTATAGTTTGATAATTACTGTACATATTGTGATTTGATTTTATACTCACAATCCCTTTATATCTTTATCTTTCCATACTTTATATGCAAACAAATCAATAGAGTGTTAGTTACATCAAAGGAATATATTTATGTTATCTATGTGTGATTCTTGAAGTGATAATTACTGTATATATCGTGATTTGATTCATAATCCCTTTATATATCTTTCCATACTTTAAATTCAAACAAAGCAATTGAGTGTTTGTTATATAAATGGAATAGATTTAATATACATGCCGGTCATTCTAGTTATATCAATGAAAAGATCTTTATCCAGATTGTAGATTTATAAATTGGCTTTTTCAATTTAGATATTAGATAATGTTTATGTCATAATGAATAAGAGTATTTTCATCCAAGGTGATATATTAAAAAACGAGTCTTTAATATTTTCCACAAAGAATTCCCAAGTTTAATAATAATTGAACCACAAAGGAAACATCTCTCGGAAGTTGATTATCTCAAGCACCAATACAAGTCTTCTTAAAAAATAATAATAATTTAACACTCAACCATTATCTTTATATATTTTTCGCATCACGTCTTTCCTTTTAAATCCTAAATGATGTAGAAAAATCCGAAGGTAAATCTTGTGTCAAAGAAGCTCAAAGGAAATATAGTTTAAGCTAAAGTTTACTCGGCAGATAATCCCTTTAAAAATGAACACGCTCTGGATGTTCAGGAAATACTACGTGGGCAGTGATAAAAGGTCGTGAGTAAGCAAAACGCCTTTAATAGGATGAATGAAACAATGTATTTAATTGCGTGTGTTAAGTGGTTGCATAGGTGAGAGGTAATGAATAGGAGGGAGAAATATACAGGAATAGGTGAGTCTCTATGTACTTTCCTTTCTTTCTTTATTTGCGCGCGCACACACACACAAACGCGCGCGTGTGTATGCGTGTGTGTGTGTGTGTGTGGGTGTGTGTGTGTGTGTGTGTGTGTCTGTGTGTGTACGTATTCCATCCAAATAGACGAAGAGAATAAAGAGAGTGGGAGATATAGATATAGATGATAAATATATATATATATATATATATATATAATATATATATTATAATATAGTATATATATATATATAATCTTATATATATATATATATATATATATCTATATAAATATATATATTATATATATATATATAATATATATATATATATATATATATATATATATTATATATATATATATATAATATATATATATTATATATATATATATAATATATATATATATATATATATGGAGTGAGAGAGAGAGAGAGAGAGAGAGAGCCAGGGAGAGAAAGAATTCATCATTGTCGAGCAATCTTGACATTAATATTTTCCCGTAGTCTTGACTATAGTAGCCTGTCATTTTAACATATGATGTAGGCTATATAGATTATACATCCTGTATTTTTCATATAGTGGGAATCGAACAACATTCTTTCACCATAATACAAGCGACTTATTAGGATGGGAAAGGACGAATAAATCCGAAGCATGATTAAAACTACCTTACGTCGTACTTATGCATTCACATATACTGTATAGTTCGTAGGTACGCAGGCAGACCGATGGTACAGTGCATACCACATCCCTTTCAATTTGTTGACTCTTGCGTAGTCTCAAGCTGCTTTTCGTTTTATTGTGTGATGAAATTAAAAGAAAACTTGCTTAAGACCTTTTCAAAGCTCTTCTTTGCTCGCACATGTCAATAAGAAGAAATGTGTATGTATGTATAGTGCTTTTGGCCGCGTTGACTGATAGAGATGTTACTACTCATTGAAAAAGGCGTACTGTGATCTTCCATTGCAAGAGAGAGAGGGAAGAGGGAGAGAGAGAGAGAGAGAGAGAGAGAGAGAGAGAGAGAGAGAGAGAGAGAGGGAGGGAGGGAGGGAGGGAGGGAGAGAGAGAGAGAGAAGAGAGAGAGAGAGAGAGAGAGAGAGAGAGAGAGAGAGAGAGAGAAGGGGGGGGGAGAGGAGAGGGAGAGGGAGAGGGAGAGGGAGAGAGGTTTAGAGTTAGAGGGAGAGGAGGGGAGAGGGAGAGAGAGAGAGAGAGAGAGAGAGAGAGAGAAGAGAGAGAGAGAGAGAGAGAGAGAGAGAGAGAGAGAGAGAGAGAGAGAGAGAGAGAAGAGCGAATAGATAAATAGACGACAGAATAGATAGATAGATAAATAGATAATAGATAGACAGATAGAGAAAGAAGCAATATATATATATATATATATATATATATATATATATAATATATTTATATATGTTATATTATATATATTATATTATATAATTAATATATATATTTATTATAAATATATTATATTAATATATATATATATATGATAATGTTTTTATAAATTATAATTTATATATATATATTAATATAATAATTATTATATATATATATATGTGTGTGTGTGTGTGTATGTGTGTGGTGTGTGTGTGTGTGTGTGTATGATATATATATATATATACTATATATATATATATATATATATATATACATATATATATAATATATATTTATATATATATATATATATATAAAATATATATATATTATATATATATATAGT
The DNA here is from genome assembly GCF_003789085.1 of Penaeus vannamei. Taxonomy (NCBI): domain Eukaryota; kingdom Metazoa; phylum Arthropoda; class Malacostraca; order Decapoda; family Penaeidae; genus Penaeus; species Penaeus vannamei. Next base: position 431,209 of record NW_020869188.1, read on the forward strand.
ATATATAGAAGAGAGGAGAGAGAGAGAGAGAGAAGAGAAGAGAAGAGAAGAGGATGAGAGGAAGAGAAAGAGAGAGAGAGAGAGAGAGAGAGAGAGAGAGAAGAGAGGAGAGAGAGGAGAGAGAGAGAGAGGGAGAGAGGAGAGAGGAAGAGGAGAGAGATTAATAGATAATAGATAGATAGATAGATAGAGGGGAGACAGCAGAGAAGATGAATGACGAGAGAGAGCAAAGAGACGAGTGAAACCCAGGCAAAAGACAAGACAGGCAGGGCAGAGAGAAAGCGTTTTCCGTTACAAGTCTTGAGCATTTCCACTGAGAAATTCCCGTATTTCGCTTGACTTATTCCTCCCCCCTCCCCTCTCCCTCCTCCCTTCCCCACTCGTGCCTTTATCCTCATTTTTTCTATAGTTTTTGATAATCTCTACTCTTGTTCTTACCGTGATTGTTCTTAAGAGCTGTGTTCGATCACTCAGGTCATTCTTTAAAGGAGAACTGTCTTTGTGTCTCGATTTCGTGGGCTTTTAAAAGGGTTGGTCTTAATTTGTCTTAGAGGAAGTGTCGTGATAGGATACGGGAGTATGTTGTTATTGCTATAGGTATGTTTATTCGTTATTTTAGGTATTTTTGTTCTTGTCTACTTGATTTTGATATATGTTGAAATGTACGATTTTTTTTTAGATTCAGAGAGAATTTGTAAAAGAAGGAAAAAAAATTAATAATAAAAAAGTTTAAATAAATAAAAAATAATAAATAATAATAATAATTAAATGAATAAGATAAAATAAAAATAAATATATATTTAATCACGTTTATTATGCGTAATAGTTCTATTCTCAATAAAATCTGATAACAAAGACATCGACGTATGAGTACCTTGCACTTTTTTTCACTCGTCATTAACAGCGCACGGTATAGCAATAGCCATACGAAGCTCAGTACGGCGGTCGAAATTCTTATATAAAAAGGGGGGGAGGGTTTTGGGGGTATGGGGGGGGAGTAGGTTTTGAGGGGTGGGGGGGGTAGTATAGGGAGGGGGGAGTGGGTGTTGGGAGGGGCGGAAGGGAGGGTGTTGTTGGGTTAAATAGGGAATGGGAGTAGGTGTTGGGGAGAGGTTTTGGGGTATAGGGGTGGGGAGTAGGGGGTTGGGAGGGGAGGGAGTTGGAGGTATATAGTGGTTAGGTATGGTGTTGGGAGGGTGAGGAGGTGAGTTGGGGGGGATATAGGTTGGGGGAATAGGGGTGGGGGGGGAGAGTTACCTCAGAGTTTTGGTCCACGCCTTTGTTTTTTTTTTTTTTTTTTTTTCTCGTAGGGAGAAGTAGTGTATTGGGAGGGGAGGGATTGGGTAAAGGGGGAGTAGTGTATTGGGAGGGGAGGGAGTTGGGGTATAGGGGGAGTAGGTATTGGAAAAGGGGAGAAGGGATTGGGGGGTATTATAGAGGGGGTAGTGGATGTTGGGAGAGGAGGGGGGGCGAGGGGGAGGCGGAGGCAAGGAACGCACCAACACACAAACACAAGACATCCTTCAAAAACCTCCGCAGATAATCGATGGCAGGATCCTCCGCCTCCGTGCCTCCTTATAGTCAGGCTCTGATCAAGACAAATACAGGTCGAGTGAATGAAGGCTCTTCTCGTGGTATCGATATGACCCTCTTTCTCTCTCTGTCTCTGTCTCTCTCTTTCTTTCCTTTCTTCTCTCTCTTTCTCTTTCTTTTCTTCTTCTCTCTATCTATCTTCTTTCTTCTTTCTCTCTGTTTCTTTCTCTTTTTCTTTCTTTTCTCTTCTCTCTCTTTCTTTTTTCTTCTTTCTCTCTCCTTCTCCTTTCCTTCTTTTTCTCTTCTCTCTCTCTCTCTTTCTTCTTTGTCTCTCGCTCTTTGGATCTCTCTTTTCTAGCTGTCTGCAGTCTGTCTGTATCTCTTTCTCTCTCTTTTTTCTGGATTTTTGTTTCTCTTTCTTACTTGTTCTGTGGACTTATCTCCAGTTGTCTGCCTTCTCTTTCTTTCACTTACACTCTATTTCTCTCCCTATTCTCTATCTCTCTTCTCCCTTTCTCCCCCCCCCCTTTCTTTTTTTCTCCTTCTCACCTTGCCCCCTCTCCCCCTTCCCTCCTCTTCGCCTCTCTTTTTCTCCTTCTCACAGCCCCGACACTCCTTTGGCTGGAGTTAATTAAGCGAAAGGATTACCTCAGAAAAACAGGATTAACAAAGTGGGGGAGTAGTGCTTCTACGGAGGAGGAGAGGGGGTGGAGGGAGGAGAGGGAGGAGGTGGAAGGATGGAGGAGGGAAGATGAGGAGGAGATTGAAGGAGAGAAGGAGGGAGGAGGCGAGG
>NW_020869188.1:438534-443084 GCF_003789085.1 Penaeus vannamei
CTTAATTATCGATGACCCTTCCGTAAGAAATTAATCCAAATCGACGATCCTTACGAAATGCTTTATTATCGACATATAAAAAATGAATCCAAATCAAAGAATAAAGACACTATCATTCCTTTGACAAAGATAAAAAAAAATTATTCCTGTATTACAAACTGGAATTGAAACATGATTTCCTTGGTAAATGACAGAAAACAGACACTATTGCAGCATAATCAAAGGCAAACATGGTATCGTTCTTGCTTTAATGAAACATTAATGCGAGGGTCGGCAGAGGACAGTACACACCGGACATCAACATGTGCGTCTTTCAACTGGCTCCTAGCTTTGATCTTAATACACGCTGAAGTCGATCAAATAGCGTAGAAATAGCAGCAGTAGTCATCAAGATTTTTTTTTATTCATTAAATTCATTTGCTTATTCATTCAGTTATTGCTGTCCCAGTTTATATTTTTTCTGTTGTTATAATAATCAAGGCGTCTTCGAAATGTTTCTTTTACTTTCTTACAAGGATAAATACCAAGTAGCGTGATCTTTTTTTCTATTCCAGCAATATCGATATCGTTTTATTATCAATATCTTTGCTTTTATCATAGCGTTTTCCTAAACGTATTATTTTTCATGTTATGCTATTTCCATGTTATTAAAATCATTATTTATCGATTAACTCAAAAAAGCTTTTTCCCACCCCTCTTCATTATCATCATGATTTAAGAATCACTTTCATATTTTTTTTCTTCCTCTCTCTCTCTCTCTCTCTCTCTCTCTTCTCTCTCTCTCTCTCTCTCTCTCTCTCTCTCTCTCTCTCTCTCTCTCTCTCTCTCTCTCTCTCTCTCTCTCTCTCTCTCTCTTCTCTTCCTCCCCTCTCTCTCTGTATCTATTTTATTAGTCTATCTATTTACCTTCGATGATGATACTAAAGATAATGATAATGATAATGATAACGATAAAAATAATAATGGCAGTGAATGGTAATATTAATGATGATAATAACAATAACAACAACAGTAATTATGATGATGATAATAATATAGTAAAAAAATATATAATGATTGATGATGATAATGATGATGATTATGATGATTGACTACTAATAATACAGATGATAATAATAAAAACAATAACAGCAATTATAATAGCAATAGTAAAATAACGTAAAATAAATTTGGATATCAACAGTACACAATGACGATGATGACAATGAAAAGAAAGTAACTCTAATGGCAAAATTACAATAAAAAAGATACTTAACCCATCTTAATCACCTTAACCTGTCTAAATCACAAATCAACTTATCCTGGTGCGGATTCAAGGGGTTTCGAACCATCCCAGTGAAGCAGCGAAGAGCACTCGGTTGTTTATTTACAACAAATTCAAGGAATGAGTTAAATGCGGATCTGCAATGCACATAACTATAATAGATATAATATATAATAAATATAAATATAAATATATATAATAATAATAAATATAAATAAATATAATATAAATAATAATAATAAAATAATAGATATATATAATATAATAAATATAATAATAAATATAAATATGATATAACTAATTCCCTTTGCTATAATCAGATTGAAATTCCGGGAACTGTCTTTACAAAAGTTGTCCTAAATTATTAGAAATAATCGACGGTGTTGTTTGTTTGTCGCTCCAAGGACAACAGTAATGTGGCAGTCCATTGCAGGAGGAGGAGTGTGTGTTGCAGGAGGCGGGTATGACCTTCATTGCTTCGGAGGACTGAATGGGCAGAGTCATTTTATATGTTATTGGGAGGATCTTTCGATGATCCTCAGACGCTGTTCGTGGCTCCTGTACCTTGTTCATTCCACCGCCATCTGCTTTTTCTCGTTTTTAATTTATTTAATTTTATTTTTTTTTATTTATTTGTAGTTATTCAATCTAGTTTCATTTGTTTTATTTTATTCTTATTCTGCTCTCTCTCTCTCTCTCTCCTCTCTTCTCTCTCTTTCTCTCTCTCTCTCTCTCTCTCTCTCTCTCTCTCTCTCTCGCTCTCTCTCTGTAGTCTCTCTCTCTTCTTCTGTATCTATCTGTCATCCATTATCTACTAATGATAATATTAAAGATAATGATAATGATAATGAAAGATAATATGACAGTGATGATAATAAAATAAAAAACAACAACAATGATAATAAGGATGCATGATAATAATGATAGTAAAGAAATATAATGATTGTTGTGGATGATAATGATGATAATAATGAATATATAATAATAATAATGATAATAATGATATAATAATAGCGATGAATATAATATAATGACAATGAAAATAATAATGGGTTAATAACAATGCAATAGTTAATAAAGCAAACAATTGTGTTTATATCAATAAATACACTATGACGATGGACATGAAATTAATAATGCTAATAGTAATAAATATGCTAATGATAATCACAATGAAAGATACTTAACTCATCTTAAAAACACCTTTAACCTGTGTGTAAATCACCAGTCTTCATAAAACGGTACTTTGGAGTCGGATTCAAGGGATTCGAACCATCCCAGTGAAGCAGCGAAGAGCACTCGGTTGTTTATTTACTAACAAATTCAAGGAATGAGTTAAAAGCGGATCTGCAATTCCCTTTGCTATAATCAGATTGAATTCCGGGAACTGTCTTTACAAAAGTTGTCCTAAATTATTAGAATAATCGCGGTGTTTGTTTGTTTTGTCGCTGCAAAGCAAGACAACAGTAATGTGGCAGTCCATTGCAGGAGGAGGATTGTGTGTTGCAGGAGGCGGGTATGACCTTCATTGACCTTCGGAGACTGAATGGAGCAGAGGTCATTTTATATGTTATTGGGAGAAACATTTTTGATGATCCTCAGGCGCTGTTCGTAGTCTGTACCCTGTTTCATCTCCCACCATCTGCGTTCTGTTCTCGTTTTTTATTTTATTTCATTTAATTATTGGTTAAATTTCTGTTTTATTTTTCTGCTTATCCTATTCCTTCGATCTCTTTTTGCCGGTGACTCTCGGGTATATTACCGTCTGTCATCGCAGTCGGTCGTACTTCTGTACTGTCAGTATATATATATATACTCTGCCTCTCTCTCGGTCCCTCTCCTCGCTATCTACACTCTCTCTTCTCTCCTCATCGTCTTCTCTCTCTCAGTAATGAGTCATTCTCACTCTGAGATTGTCTCGTGGACTCGTCTCTACTGGTCTCAATCTCTCGGTCTAACACACACAGCGTATCACCATAATCACACACTCACACAAACCACACACAAGCACACAACACACACACACACACACACATCACTACACACACACACAACACACACACACACACAGCACATATATATAGAATATATATATAGTAATATATATATATATTATATATATATATATAATATATAGTACTATAGTCACATCATCTTGGGGCATCCACACCCTCTCCCTTTCCCTCAAATCCATAGTCTTCTTCAAATTGTACTTCTTTGTGATTTAGTAGCAAATTCCCTTGGGATGTGACCATCGATGAGGTAAACGATAAAGCAGACATAACTCCCGTGTGTTATATCGCATTGTTGCCAGGCCAGAGAGGATAGCCATCAGCATCAAAGGTGTCATCAATTACTTCTGTGGTGTCGAGACGCTGACATGTTTTTGTATTGACAATTTCTTGATAAGTGAAAATGCCGAAAAGTACGTTGTAAGCAGTTACAGGTGTGGATTAATATCATCCGGTACAGGTCCTCAGCGCGTTAATAATTGATTTTGTCAAATGCTTATTATCTTACTTTATCTTCTGTTTCGTTTATCTAGGTAACGAAGACGGTTCGGAATAATCTTCAATATGTTACACCGCAATATCTTAGTTAGGTATTTTGTATTTCATTCAATTAGGAGTCCATTTTCTATTAAAGTCATAAAATGATTCCTTCGCCATTTTTAGCAAGTTACCCAAATAAATGTTCACTCTAAAAGGGATAAAATTTCCGTGCCTTCTTAACAGTCACACCAAAATAAAATAGGTTCCACTCTCTGAACAAGAGACAAGAGGAGCGGGAGGGAGAGAGAAGGGGAGAAGGAAGGAGAGGGAGATAGATAATAGATAATAAATAGATAAGATAGATAGATAGATAAGATAGATAGTATAGATCAGATTAGAGATAGATAGATCAGATAGATAGACATAGATAATAGAGTAGATGAGAGATGAGAGAGAGGAGAGAGAGAGAAGAGATGAGAGAAGAGGAGAGAGAGAGAGAAAAGAGAGAGAGTAGAGAGCTTCTTAACAGGTATATTGGTGAAAACACTATATTGGTGAAATTAGAAGGCTGTAAGGATGGTCACTCTAACGACATAGCATAAGCATATCCATGTTAGAGTCACATTCTGAACCGCTGTATGTAATCCTGCAGACTCAGATATATGAAAGAAAGGTTTGTGTGCCTTGATTCGTTGTTTTGTTACAAGCAATAAGACAAGTAAATGCCTGTTGTATGAGATTCGGTCGGTATATGAACATGGACTCATTCGCGGTAGATACAAGATGCAAAAACT
>NW_020869188.1:453147-460647 GCF_003789085.1 Penaeus vannamei
TATCACGTCTGTCTGTTAAAGGACACAATATGTATACAGTACAGGATGCACAGTAACATGAATAATAAATATGAATAAAACAAAGCATCAACAACCACGATAATGATGATGATGACAATAATAATAATGGTGAATAATAATAATAATAATAATAATGATAATCGTAATGATAATGATAATAATAATAGTACTACTACTACTAATAGTAATAATAAAAATAATAACAATAATGATAATAATGATCATAGAAGTAATAATGTTGATGATGATAATGATAATAATAATAATAATAATAATAATAATGATAATAATAATAATAATAATAATAATAATAATAATAATAATAGTAATAAAGATAAAGATAATAATAATGATTATGATGATAATGATTGTTATCAATATTCTTGCTGATGTAACTGGTATTATGATCATCATTATAATCCCATTTTTCATTGTTATTGTTACCATCATTATTATCATTATCAAAATTATTTGTATTATCACTATTACTATCCTATCATAACATCATTATTATGTCATTATGATTTTCACATTATTATCATTATCATTTTTCATCATTATTATCATTACTATGATCATTATAATTTTTCACCATTATTATCATTATTATATTATATTATTTGCTGTTGTTAATAGTTTGTTTATTATTATATTCTTATATAGTTACAGTTGTCATTATCATTATTATCCTCATTACCATTATTACTATTATTCTTTTTAGTATCATTATTATTATCTTTCTTATTAGTAGCAGTATCATCATTATTATCAATATTACTATCATCATTTCTGTGGTTATTATTGTTACTGACATTATCATCGTTACTATTATCAACATTATTATTATTATCATTATCATTATTATTATCATTATTTTCCTTTTCATTGCCTTTATTACACTCATTATTATTATTATTATTACTCTTATTATTATTTCATTATCTTCATTATCATTATTTAATTATCTTTATTATCATTATTATTACTATCATTATTATCATCATTATCACCATCATCGTTATTGTTTTTGATTATCAGCATTATTTATATTATAATCAATATTATTATCATTATCATCATTCGTCACCATTATCATCACCATCCTCATTATTACGATTACTGATATCATTATCATCGTTATCATTCTTCTTATTATCATTGTCATTAATATTATCCTTACTATCTCATCTTTTTTATATTCTTTTTCTTATTCTTATTCCTCTTCATCTCATTGTTATTATTATTGTCATCCTCGTTATTAATATCATTATCATTATTAACATCATCGTCATTATTATTATCATTATTATCGCTATCTTTAATATTATCATTGCTGTTGCTGTTACTGCTTTTGCTATCATCATCATCAAAAAAATTAAGATAATAATGATAATGATTATAATCAAATATGATGACAATAATGACAGTAACAACAATAATAATATTCATGATTATAACAATAGTGATAGTGATAATAACAACAATAATGATGAAAATGAATATGATGATAAATATGTTGAATTATTATCATTATTGTTGTCATCATTATAATTATTTTTATTATTATCTTTGTTATTATTGCAATAATTATCATCATCGTCATCATTACCATTATCTTTGTTATAATTACTTTAATGAATATTATTATCATTATTATCATTATGGTTGTTGTTGCTATTATCATTATCATTACTCTTATTATTATTATCATCATTATTATTGTAATTATTGTTATTATGATTATTATTATTATTGTTATTATTATTAATATTAATATTAATATTATTATTATTATTATTATTATTATTATTATTATTATTATTATTATTATTATTATTATTATTATTATAATCATCGTTGTTATTATTATAATTATCATTATTATTGTTATTACTATTATCAATATTGTTATTGTTATTGTTCGTATCATTATCTTTATTATCATTATTGTTAACATAGTTATCAATACAATTATAATGATTTATATTATTGTTGTCATTCTCATTGTCATCACTGATATAATCATCATTGTTATCATTATCACTTTCATTATCGTTATTGCTATTGTTATTGACAATGTTATAATTAATATTATAATCATTATCATAATCTTGATCGTAATTATTGTCATTATTATATATCCTTTGTTATTATCATTACTATTATCGTTATCATTACTACTACTACTACTAATATCATTATCATCTTCATCTATATTCCTATCATTTTCATCTTTATTATCACTATCAAGATTTTCATTGCTACATTAATTATCATTATAATCATTATTCATTTTGTCATTATTTTAATTTTTGTTATCATCATTATTATCATTTTTGTATTATCATTGCTACATTAATTATCATTATAATCATTATTCATTTTGTCATTATTTTAATTTTTGTTATCATTATTATTATCATTATCTTATTTCTTATTTTCATTTTATGAACATTATGATAATTAAAAATATGACCATCATTATTTCTACCATCATTGCTAATATTGTTATTATTGTTGTTTTGTATTGTTTTATTATTATTATTATTATTATCATTATTATTATTATTATTATTATTATTATTATTATTATTATTATTATTATTATTATATTATTATTATTATTATTATTATTATTTATCATTATTATTATTATTATTATTATTATTATTATTATCATTATTATCATTAATATGGTTGTGGACACTATCACTATTATTGTTTCTATCTTTATCACTATCATCATCACTATCATTATCATTACCATAATTATTTTGTTGTTATCATTATTATAACTGCTACCTTTTTCAATTAATCATTAGCATTATTATGATCATTTTTTATCATAATTATCATAATATTGTTAATACCTTATTATGATCATCATATTACTTATTATTGCAATTGTTACTATTATCATCCTTATTATCAATGTCATTGTTACAATTATCATCATTATAATTATCATTGTCATTATCATGATTATCATTTTCATCATCATTATTACTACCATTATCATTATCATGCTTGTTATTATCATTGTTATTATCATTATCCTTATCCTTATTATTTTTATTATTAACAATATTACCATCATTATTGATTCTGTTATGATGTTCTCATTATCATTATCCTCATTATGTTTATCGTTATCATTATCATCATCGTCGTTATTACTATTATTGTTTTTATCGCGATTCCTATCATTGTTTTCAATCTCATGATAATAATAATTATCATTACTATCATTACTTTTTTCATTATTATTGTACTTGTTGATATTATTATCATTAATTTTCATCAATGTAACTATCATTATCATTATTGTAATCCTTCTTATTAGTACTACTATTATTATTATCTATATTAATAGCATTACTATTATTATGATTATCATCATCCCTTATTGATATTTTTAAGATTATTTTCAATGTCATTATCATTATTATTATTATCATTATCATTATCATTATCATTATCATTATCATTATCATTATCATTAATATTGATATTCGTATTATGCCCATCATTACTGTCATTCTCTTTCGTTTTTCCCTTTTTATTAGCATAATAGTCATTCCCATAAATATTATCATCGTTATTATCATCATTGCTATCATTATCATTATTATGTTTGTTTCTATTAGGACCATTTTCATGTTATTACTTTTATCATTATTTTTAAATGTTATTATTCTTACTAACTTTCTAAATGATTATTCATAATATTATCAGCTTTACTCACAAAAAGAATATGATTTTACAAATAATTGTTTTCATGAATCTTTATTACATACCATGAACTGTTATTATTCTTACTAACTTTCTAAATGATTATTCATAATATCAGCTGTTTCACCTCGTTGTCATCATAGTTATCATGATTAGCTTTAATTCCATCATTACCAATATAAAAATTACAAAACACCTGCATGATACCTTGGAAAGAATATTGACAAAACTAAAATGGAGCTGCATAATGGTCATGAGGTCCTTGGCGAGTCCAGAATAGTACCCAGCTGTCTGGATCGGCCGCTGTTAATGGGTTAAAGTGAGCGAATACTCAGCCACTATTCTTTGTACAGCTGACTCACGAGCCCATTAAGCGAGAAGAAAAAGTTAATAGATGTAAAGAATGGTAGTTACTGTTTTAATAAGGATTTCTTGCTTCTTGGAAGGATTAAGGCAAGATGTTTTGGAGACTCCTTAAACCCTGTCAGACTTAAGTGTAATGGTCTCACGGGTTGTAGGACAAAAATCGCCTTGTCGTTGTATATCTTCTGCACCAATCTTCTGAAAAGCCATTGTTAGAAATATACTGTGAGCGTAATCAGAACATTATTTGGAGCAGTTTTATTAGTAAAATGCATAAATTGGGATTATTGATATATAAATCATATCCTATTCATTTATCTATCTCTACATATATATATTTTTTAATACAGCTATTTGATTTGTAACTAGAAAATTATTTTATTTACTCTGCTCTTCCTAAGCTTTTCATCTCCATGGACCATTTTATTGCAATTTTTTTTTTAAATCCCAGGTTTCTGCCCTGACGTTCTGCATAAAAAAAGTTGCAGTCGGTAACAGCAATCTCGTTCCTTCTTTTTTCTACTTGAATATTCTATGTAAATAAAAAGTAAATTTAGAAAGTTTATACTTGTAGTTTCTTTCCGTGAGTGATAATCAATCATTCATAACACAAGAGATAGAAAACTGCCATTTAGGCTTTGACATGAGGCGCTGGGACTTCAATAAGCTTCGAACTCACGGATCCCCTGTTTTACCTTTGCAGATCAAACAGCCATCTGAGGACTGGATGAGTGTGTGTGTGTGTATGTACGCACGCGTATTCTGTGTGCGTTTAACCAGCCTTCTGAGGACTGGATGAGTGTGTGTGTGTGTATGTACGTACGTGTATCTGTGTGCGTTTCAACCAGCCTTCTGAGGACTGGATGAGTGTGTGTCTGTGTATGTATGTACGAGTATCTGTGTGCGTTCAACCAGCCTTCTGAGGACTGGATGAGTGTGTGTGTGTGTATGTATGTACGTGTATCTGTGTGCGTTCAACCAGCCATCTGAGGACTGGATGAGTGTGTGTGTGTGTATGTACGTGTATCTGTGTGCGTTCACCGGCTTCTGAGGACTGGTGAGTGTGTGTGTGTGTATGTATGTACGTGTATCTGTGTGCGTACAACCAGCCTTCTCAGGACTGGATGAGTGTGTGTCTGTGTATGTATGTACGTGTATCTGTGTGCGTTCAACCGCCTTCTGAGGACTGGATGAGTGTGTGTGTGTGTGTATGTACGTGTATCTGTGTGCGTTCAACCAGCCTTCTGAGGACTGGATGAGTGTGTGTCTGTGTATGTATGTACGAGTATTTGTGTGCGTTCAACCAGCCTTCTGAGGACTGGATGAGTGTGTGTGTGTGTGTATGTATGTACGTGTATCTGTGTGCGTTCAACCAGCCATCTGAGGACTGGATGAGTGTGTGTGTGTGTGTATGTATGTACGTGTATTTGTGTGCGTTCAACCAGCCTTCTGAGGACTGGATGAGTGTGTGTGTGTATGTATGTACGTGTATCTGTGTGCGTTCAACCAGCCATTTGAGGACTGGATGAGTGTGTGTGTGTGTATGTATGTACGTGTATCTGTGTGCGTTCAACAGCCTTCTGAGGACTGGATGAGTGTGTGTGTGTGTATGTATGTACGTGTATCTGTGTGCGTTTAACCAGCCTTCTGAGGACTGGGTGAGTGTGTGTGTGTGTATGTACGTACGTATATCTGTGTGCGTTCAAACAGCCATTTGAGGACTGGATGAGTGTGTGTGTGTGTATGTACGTACGTGTATCTGTGTGTGTTTAACCAGCCTTCTGAGGACTGGATGAGTGTGTGTGTGTGTGTATGTATGTACGTGTATCTGTGTGCGTTTAACCAGCCATCTGAGGACTGGATGAGTGTGTGGTGTGTATGTATGTACGTGTATCTGTGTGCGTTCAACCAGCCTTCTACGTGGGTGAGTGTGCGTAGCCTTCTGAGGACTGAGTGTGTGTGTGTGTATGTATGTGCGTGTATCTGTGTGCGTTCAACCAGCCTTCTGAGGACTGGATGAGTGTGTGTTTGTGTATGTATGTACGTGTATCTGTGTGCGTTCAACCAGCTTCTACTGGGAGTGTGTGTGTGTGTATGTATGTGCGTGTATCTGTGTGCGTTAACCAGTGACTGGAAGAGTGTGTGTGCGTGTATGTACGTGTATCTGTGTGCTTAACCAGCTTTCTCAGGAAATGAGTGGTGTGTGTGTATGTACGTACGAGTATCTGTGTGCGTTCAACCAGCCATCTGAGGACCGGATGAGTGTGCGTCTGTGTGTATGTATGTACGTGTATCTGTGTGCGTTCAACAGCCTTCTGAGAACTGGATGAGTGTGTGTGTGTGTATGTATGTACGTGTATCTGTGTGCGTTCAACCAGCCATCTGAGGACTGGATGAGTGTGTGTCTGTGTATGTATGTGCGTGTATCTGTGTGCGTTCGTTTGCGTGTGAGTGAGTCCGTATTTACCTGGAACCAGAGACATCACCGGCGTCTTTTTTTTTTAATCTCTTCTTTGTATCTCTCAGACAGCTGATCCAGGAGAGGTAATGCCCCTCCCCTCCTCCTAGGCCTCATCCACCCCCAACCCCTCCCCATCACCTTGCAATAACTCCTCTCATCCCCTACACCCCCCCCCCTGACTTCCATCCCTCTCCCCTTCCTCCTCCCACCCATCCTCACCTCCAGCCTCTCCCATCTATCTATCCGTCCCCACCTACTGCCTTCCCACCCACCCCTACCCACACCCCTCCCACCCATAAGTCCCCCCTACCCTCCCACCTACTACCTTCCTACCCACCCACTCCCAACACCACTCCCTCCCCACCCACAAATCCCCCCTAACCCCCACCTACTACCTCCCACCCACCCGCCCACCCACCCCCAACACCTCTCTCATCCCACCCGCCCCACCCACCCCAAACACCTCTCTCATCCACCCACCACCCACCCCCCAACACCTCTCCCCTCCCACCCACCCATCCACCCAACACCTCTCTCATCCCATCCACCCACCTACCCCCAACACCTCTCCCCTCCCGCCCACCCACCCACCCCACGCCCACGCGCATCCTCTTAGCTTTATGGGTGTTGAGGCGGAGTGTTTGAGAGATGCCAGTCAGCTGTCTGCGGGCCAAAGAGACTCGCATTCCCGGAGACAATGCAGCTTGTAGCGCGGCTCTTCATCCTTTCCTCGACGACTGGGTTGGGGGAGACGTTGATAGACAGCCCTGGTCGATGTGCTTCTATACCCCCCCCTCCCCCCCCCCACCCCCCCTTATCCTATCCTCTCTCCTCCTCCTCTCTCTTTCTTCTTTTTCTTCTTTGTTTTATTTTCTTATTTCCCTTCATCTTTCTTTATTTCTAGATATTTTTTTTCTCCCACC
>NW_020869188.1:473147-475736 GCF_003789085.1 Penaeus vannamei
CCTTTCTCTTCCGTGTCCGCAGAAGCAATCTTTCATCCCTAGACCCATAGCGTGACATATGGGTTCCATTAGCGCGTGCAATCAGGGAATCTAAAGCCATTCAAAGCAAGCAAAATCTTTATAGCACCCCTCTTCCCCCCTTCCCTCCTCCCCCTTCCCTCTTCTCGTCATCTTCTCTCCTTCCCCGTCTCTCCTTTGTCACATTTCTCCTCTTTTATCGTGCAATAGGAGAGAAAATGCTATCTTGCGCGATCTTGCATGATAGGGTTGGCATATGGTTAAAACAGTGCGTGACGTCATCTAGACTGATGTGCAGACTGCGTTTTAAGGTCGTATTTTTTTTATTCAAACTACAATAGCATAATAAGCATCGGCATCTTCGTATTAATGGACGTATCAATACATGTATAGTTGATTAGGATCACAATATTGATGCTTGCGTTATAGATGAAAGCTTAAAGTAACGAACAATCTATTGATCTAATGATGATATAATAATGATAATAATAATAATAATGATGATTGATAAAAAATGATAATGATAACAATATATTGATAATAATATAATAATAATTAATAATAAAAAATGATAATGATAAATAATAAATAACAATGAAAATAATAATAATGATAATAAATAACAATGATTAATGAAATAACCATAATAGTTATAGCAATTACAATAATAATGATATATGGAAATGATGAAAATAAGAATTTTGATTCAAAGAATAATAACAATATCAACGATAATAGAAAGATTATAAAATCATATTATTTGTAATGAAAATAGTAATAGTAATGATTACAATGATAAAAGTAACAACAATAAAACAGTAATTATATTGATCATTATGGTATGAAAAGGATTATGAAATTAGTAAGAAAAGTAAATTATCCCATAATTATCTTATCTTCGCCCTCACTACTTTGGTTCTACAGCGCGGGAGAAGGAGTCCTATTCCCATCAGAGAAGATGAAAGAAGATGAGTGAGAAAGAGAACTGAGAGAGAAAGAGAGAGAAGAATGCGAAAGAAGAGTTCCTTGGTAGATGAGGTACACATTTGAAAAAGATTCTGAGAGAGAGAGACGGAGAGAGAATCTCAGGTATGAGACGATTACTTGATAGAGTGAGAGAAGAGTATGTATGATTGCAGAGCGCAGAAGAGGAGAAAAGACGACCAGTAGATACCTTACACTCTGAGATGATGGAGTGAAAGAGAGAGAGGATGAAGGAGACCAGTCAGTTGTGACAGTAAAGGTGGTCTACGATGTGTGTGTCCCATGGTGTGAGAGTTGTCTCAAGCATTGTATGCGGTTGCACAAATGTCCTAGCCTCATGAATTGTAAGTGCTATGTGTGTTGTTATAAAAAACGTTGTGCGTCCTTATGCGTGTTTCCTTTGAACGCTGCTTTTCTTCCTTAATTGTGTGCCGCGTCAGTGTGTTTGATAACCATTAAATTTGTCTGTGTCAGTTATGATAAATGTAGTGTAAATAAAGGAAAAAGTATCGTTCCCCGTATGTTAATTACACTGAATAATCTTCTTAATTTTCGGTTTTATATTATTTTACTTATTCAGTGGTAAAACAGTTAATGAATAATCATTCTGATTTTCTATAAAACATGGAAATGAGTAGAAAGAGACGAGACTGGGAGGCTAAGGAGAATTGACGAAAAATGAGGAGAAAAAGCAGAAAGTTTCGCTTTTCCTCCAAAGCAATGACGTAAACTTTGCATAAGAAAAATGAAATAAAAATGCCAGTTATTGTAGACCGCGCGAGGCTTTAATAAAGCGACGACCACGGAAAATACGTGACACATGTACAATCACACACATGCACACCACACTCCATTTGTAAAAATCATACGATCTTCAACATAACTTAATTAGTTCTCTCAGAAAAGACGTTTACAACGAGATGACAAAACAAAGGGGAAGAATGGAAATAAAAGTATATTAAAAATCCAAGTGAAAAACAAAAAAACAAAAGACACATTAGTATATTTTATAAAATAAGTATATATTATTTTATATTAGATGTCTATCAATCTCGCTTCTCTATATAATCTTAATCCAGGCTAGCCTTATCTGCTCTATATAATAATATATATATATATATATATATATATATATATATATACTTAATTATAGCAATATAATAATAATATTTTATATATATTTCAATCATATTATATATACTATGGATATTAATTATTATTACTCACTATATTTTTTTCGACGCTGTTTCGTGGACTCACACACATAACATCAGTATCACTCTCATAATAACTCACTCATGGTATCGTTTAATATACTATATACTATAGCCATCATATATTATTCGTCCATTCTATTGCTCTCTTTTCTGCTAATTATATTATCTCATTCCCTTTTCGTACTTATTTCTGCACTTAATAACTCTACTTCGGTTTTTAAGTATTACTATATATGTTCCTCTCTCTCAATTTCTTCTAAAAATTCTTCTGTCTATATAATACTTATATATATGGTATAGAATCAGTCATAACAATCCAAATATATACCTCTATCTATAATCTTAAAGAATTATTATACTCCCTTATATA
>NW_020869188.1:480836-485836 GCF_003789085.1 Penaeus vannamei
AATTATTATCATTATTATCATTATCATTATTATTATTATTATTATTATTATTATTATTATCATTATTATTATTATTATTATCATTATTATTATCATTATCATTATTGTTCTTCTTGTTATTATTATCATCATCATCATCCTTGTTATTGTCATTATCATTATCATTATTATCATCATCCTAATAATGATCACCATTACAATTATCCTTATTACTATTATTATTATTTAGATTATCATTATTAGTATGGTTATTGTTATTTTCATTTTCATCATTTTTATTATCATTATCACCTTCATTATTGTTATTATCATTATCATGAGTATTATTATTATTATCGCTACCACTAATACTATTGTTTTTTCGTTATCCTTGTAATTGTTTATATTTTTAGTAGTAGTAATCTTCTTATCATCATTATTATGATAACTATCATTGCCATTATTGTCATTATTATCCTTACCATCATCATCATCATCATTATCCGTATCGTTATCATTATCATTATTATTATTATTATTATTATTATTATTATTATTATTATTATTATTATTATTATTATTATTATCATTATTATCATTATCATCATTATCATTATTATCATTATCATTATCATTATTGTTATTATTATTATTATCATCATTATTATTATCTTATTATTGTTATTATTATAATCATAGTTGTTGTTATTATCAAGATATATTATTATCATGACTATTATTATTACTAATATTATTGCTATTTTTGTTGTTCTAATATCATCATTACCTTCTTTGGTGTTGTTACTGTTATAATGATATTGAAAATATTTGTGATAAAAACACCAATGACAATAACAGAATAATAATGATAATAGTAATATGGACAGCAATAATCATTTATATATATATATATATATATATATATATATATATAATATATATATATATATGTGTGTGTGTGTGTGTGTGTGTGTGTGTGTGTGTGTGTGTGTGTGTGTGTGTGTTGTGTGTGTGTGTGTGTGTGTGTGGATGTGTGTGCGTGTGTGTGTGTGTGTGTGGATGTGTGTTTGTGTGTTGTCTATAATAATATTTGTGTGTGTGTGTTTTGTGCGAGTGTGTGTGTGTGTCTGTGTGTGTGTGTCTATGAGCAAGAGAAAGACTGTGTAGGTATGTGTATTTTGTGCATGTTCTCAATTTCTTTCTGTTTTGATTGCTTTTTAGTATATATGTCTGAAAACAAGCATCTTTTACAATCAATGCTTGTTTGCATATAGATGTGTCTAGCTGGAGTTTGTATGTACATATGTGTATATCTATATATGCATGCAATTTTTCTGTCATCAAATCTGTGTTTGTTTTTGTATCCTTGCCCATCAAACAATAAAAAATCCAGATTTTGATTGAGAAACGTAACCCCGGTAGCCAAAAGGAAACTTTAATGCCAATTGATGAAGACGAAGAAGATGAAGAAGACGAAAAAGAAAAAGATGACAAAGAAGAAGATAAAGAAAAACAGGGAAAAGAAGAAGAAAAAGAGGAAGAAGGAGGTGAAAAGGGAAAGAGAGAAAGAACATGAAGAAGGAGTAGTAGAAAAATAGAAAAAAATACGAAGAAGAAAAAAAACAATTCTTTCAATCCCTTTTTCCTCTTTTCTTCCTCGACCCCCCCCCAAAAAAATGATAATAATAAATACCAAAAAATACCCTCATGCCACCAGGGTTAATTCCTCGCTCGAAGACTCCTCGCCCGAGTGAGTAACGACCTTCCTTCATCGCCGCCTTCAGAAGGTCGTTAATATTCTTAATGTGCGAAATCCCTCTATAACTCCGTTTCCGAGGGTTGGCGATGCGCTCTGTGTTCTTTGAGATTGATTGTAGGGGGGTGAATGGGGGGGGTATGGCTGGGGGGAGGGGGTATATAAATGAGGGGAGGGAGGGCATGAATGGGGGGAAGGGGGCAGGGAGGGGATGGATGGGGAGAGGGGGTATATGAATGGGGGGAGGGAGGATATGAATGGAGGGAAGGGGGCAGGGAGGGGATGGACGGGGGAGAGGGGGAGGAGGGCAGGGGTGTATGAATGGAGGGAGGGGGCTGATAGGGGATGGATGGGGGTAGGGAGTGTATGAATGGGGGGGGGGGACAGGGAGTGTATGAATGGGGGGGGGCAGGGAGGGCATGTCTTGGGAAGGGGGTATACACGGGTCTGTGAGGAGGAGGGGTTAAGGGGAGAGGGTGTAAATGGGGGAAAGCGTTAGGGGAGTAGGGGTGGGGATGGGGATAGGAGGACAGGGAGACGGTGGTATGTGTGGTAAAAAGACATGTGGAAGGAGATTGGTAGGGGGTGAGTGAGTGGGGATGCATAGGGATAACGATCTGGGGTAGGGGGAGTTAGGGTGATGTGGAGTAGGGTGAGTTCGGGGAGGGGGGGGGTGAAGAGGGAGTGAGGATGGAGAAGATGTAAGCGCTAAAAAGAGAGGAGAAATTAGTGGGAAGAGTAGAGACCAGCGGCCGGTTCGTTAAAATTGTGCGAGGCCCGACCCAAGGAATATTCATTATACGGACCTGCATATGCACAGATATAAACACATATTTATTAATCTAAACAGGCATATCTTCCGGATAGATAGATAGATAGATAAATGCAGACCCGAAGATGGAATCGAAGACGATTCCGAAACTGTTGCCTCACTTTCTTCAATAAATCTAGTTTGTGCTTTGTGGATTTTTATACCATAGTATCAACACGGTAGAGTGTTTTTTTTTCCATTCGTGCATATGGAGAGAAATAAACACATATTTATCAATCTAACCATGCATATCTTCCGGGTGGATAGATATATAAATGTATATCTGTCGTATAGATAGGCATATATGCATTTATTTCTGTGTTCATGTGAATACTAAATGGAATAATCTTAATAAACTAGCCGAAGGAGAAGGATGGGGAAGCGAGATGTAGGAAAATTATTGAAGGTCAAGGGTGAGAAGTGAGTGCCTGATTGTAGGGTAAGGACCTGGGAAAAGCCTCATAGTGCGGGTTAAGGTAAGGGAAATGGTAGGGAGACTAAAAAAAAGTCGGAATGGGGGGGATGAATGTAGGGGGAGAGAATCAAAGAAAGAAGGAGATAAAGATATTGGGGAAGACGTTACAAGGAGAGGTTGGGAAAAATGAGAGAGGTTCACCATTCCATACTGTTAGGGGTTGGAAGGAAGGGGCGGGGGGATATTAAGGTTAAGGAGGGTTCAGAGTAGAGAGGGTGGGGGAAGGGGGACGTAAAGACAATAAGGGGGGAGGGGTGTTGGAGGGTTAACGTCCTTTTGAATAATCGTTTTGTGTTTCGTTTGTTGATGAGGAGGTAGGTAATTGTTGTCGAAATCTTATTGTTGTCGAAATCTTATTGTTGTCGAAATCTAAATGCATGATTTCAATAGTATCTTTTTTCCCCTTTTTTGGCTACTAGTTCATCTGATATAATTAATGTATTGTATAAAGAAATTATTGTGATATCCACATATGCATTCAAGACAGAGAGGAGGAAGTGGGGGCAGAGGGAAGAAGGGAGAGAGGGGGAGGAAGGGGAAGTATAAAGTCAGATAAAGATATACTCATTCAAGCGGAAATGAGAAGAGATAGACATGCAAACACTCAGATTCACTTAGATACAGGTAATAGGAAAATGGATACATAACACACGAAGACACGAAAGTGTGTAGAGAAAATATATAAACAATACTTAGAAATAGATAAATGATACAGTAGATAGGTAGATGAATGGATGAAGGGATGGATGGACAGATAATAAAATTGATAGCTGGAAAGATAGATGGATAAGTGGATGGATAGACAGATAGAGATAGAGATAGATACATAGACAGATAGATAAAGAGAAAGAGAGAGAGAGAAAGAGAGAGAACTTTCTATTTATTTGACGAAGGGTTTATTTTCAAAGATGTTTCCATATCCTGAAAAAAGAAAAATACACAGATGCCACCCAAATTTACTGAAGCTTTATTGACTATTGTGTATACTGGAAGAGCTGTAGTACTTTATATCGTTTCATATAAAGATACTGCTTCAAAATATCAGTATCAAAATGATACACTCTGGGCTGTTAAAAGAGAGGGAGAGAGGGAAAAGGGGAGAGAGGAAGTGAAAGGGAGACAGGGAGAAAATGAGAGAGAGAGAGAGAGAGAGAGAGAGAGAGAGAGAGAGAGAGAGAGAGAGAGAGAGAAGAGAGAGAGAGGAGAGAGAAGTAAGGGAAATAAATAGAGAGAGATGGAAAAGTAAAAGAAGAAAAAGAAACCAGAAACACACACACACACACTGTAGCACAGTCATCAGTCACATGCTTCAGAGAAAGGCAGCAATTTCCCTGTGTCTCTTACAGCCCAGCCATTACGGAGCTAACGACACGCCCGTGAAAAAGTGGCCGGTCTTATAAGGATGCTCTGTAATCTTGTTAAATCTCCTGTGATTCTGGATGCTGCGCCGAGGAGATGGAGGATGTTTATTTCCTGAGATGGGAGGTTTGAGGAAATGGAAGGAGGGAGTGGCTAAGGGTGATAGAGTGAAAAGTACTTGTAGCGTTATAACTATTAGCTGGGATTATTGTTAATGTCATTATTGTTATTACTATTATGCTGTTACATTGTATTATTATTATTATTATTATTATTATTATTATTATTATTATTATTATTATTATTATTATTATTATCATTGTTATTGTTATTATCATTATCATTATTATCATTATTATTATTAATATTATTATTATTATTATTATTATTATTATTATTATTGTTATTATTATGATTATCATTATCATTACCATTATTATTATTTTTTTTTTAATCATTATTATTATTATTATCAATATGATCTTTATCATTACCACTATCGTCATTTTTATTATCATTTTATTGTTATTATTGTCATTATCAATATCATTGATATTACCATTATTATTATCTTCATTATTATCATTATTTTGATTTTTGTTATCATTATTATTATCAAT